>JASZXS010000002.1:0-142598 GCA_035521475.1 Tremellales sp. Uapishka_1 | reverse complement strand
CTCGTCCCCCATAGCCTCCACCACCACCTCTGTCGCCGCCTCCAAACCCTCCTCTGAACCCCCCTCTTCCACCTCCAAACGATCCTCCTCGGAACCCTCCACCACCGCCTCGGAACCCGCCTCGGCCGTACGATTGCATCATTGGCGGAGGAGCAAGCGCTGCTGGATCCACAGGTTTCGGCCGTCCACCCAATCCCCCGCCAAGTTTTCGAGGCTTCCAGCCTTTGACTGTACGTCCCCGTTCGACGTCTACCAGGATCTTTTTGTGATGGATAGGGATGCCTTCGGCGTCCTTGTAGGCGGCTTGACGAGTGGTCAGTGATCGTGTAGATTACCCATTACCCCGCAGGATAGACACTCACCTTTCATGTCTCTTTCTCGCTCAAAAACAACAAAGGCATAGCTCGCGCTTTTGCCCTTGCGGTCCTTGACTATACGCACGCGTTCGATAGCCCCGTACATCTCGAACTCTCGTCGTAGATCGGCCTCTGTGGCCTTTTTTGACTGTGTTTCCAATTAGCAAGGAGGTCCGACCATTCCCCAAGAGATGACACTTACCAGGCGGGAGATGAACAACGTCTTGTAAGGATCTCCGGCGGCATTTTCGTCGTCTTGAGGTTTATCTATCGTGCACATCCCATCAGCATTATGAATTTCTGGCCCTGTTGCGACTACTTACAATTCTCCTCCGCGGTCTTCTTGTATTCCTCTTTCCTCTTCCTCCTCAGCTCCCTGCGGTACTGTCTTGCCGCCTCGCCGACCAGTCCCAACTCGGCCACCGGGTCCTTCTTCTTCTTGACAACCTTCTCCTCCTTCTTTCCATCTTCAACCTTGGCCTCATCGTCGCCCTTGACCAATCGTTCCGGCTGCGTCGTCGACTTGTCTTCGAGACCCTGTCGTAGCTCGGCCTCCTCCGCGTCTTCTTTGACTTTCTGGAGTAGCGCGGCAACACCGCTCAGCTTGTTGGGTCCCCGGTTCGCATCGTCCTTCGTAAGGGGTTTCAAGTAGATAGGGTGAGGTCGGGGCGCGAATAGTTTCAAGAGATTAGGAGGCAAAAGGGCCGTCATTGTGGTGTATACAAGGACGTGTGGGCTGTGTTGGGGAGGGAAGATGGGCCTGTGGCCTTTTATAGGAAACAGAGATACAGCTCTCTCGAAGCCGCTCAGGAGAGGAGATCGGGAATATAGCGGGAATACAAATGTGGCAGGCAGGGCTCGGAAGCAAAAGAAGGAGAGTTCTCGGGTGTTGCCACCCAGGCTGTAATTGATTTTTCTTGGACCCGACTCCAGACATCCTTGTCAAAATCAGACAATCCCAACCTCCACCCCGCCGTCATTCAAGACCCTCACACAAACGAGGCCAAATGCCTTCCGTACCCGACGCCCGATTTGCACGCCTCCAAACGGATCCCAGATTCCGAAAACCGAAGCAAAAGAATTTAAAGGTCGAAATCGACGAGCGGTTCCGTGACGTGCTCGAGTCGGAAGAGTTTGGCGGTACTGGCTCCAAGGGCAAAGGCAAGGGAAAAGGAAAACTAGCTGTCGGTAAGTCATGCCGTGAGGGCCGACCTGGGGACACGAGAACTGACTCAAATGGGCAGATAAACGAGGAAGACCCCTTGCATCCTCGCATCATGCGGATCAACTGAAACGATTCTACCGCCTACGCTCTCCCGAAAAGGGCGAAGAGGCTGAAGCGGAGAAGCCGTTTATTGATTATGCCCGTGGTGAGGGCAATCTCGCATCGTCTGGGTCGGAAGATGGGTCGGATGACGGCAACGAAGATTCCGAAATCGAAGAGGAGGAACTAGAAGTCGGTGGGAAACGCAGCAAACGACCCATATACGATTTCAGCGGTAGTGAGAGTGAAAGCGAGACTGATGAAGATCACTTGAACATCGATCTATCGGAAGAAGAACCGTCTGCGTTTCCTGAGGAGAAGGACGCAGAAGAGGAGTCTGAGGACGAGAGTGTACCTCCGACGAAGCGAATCGCGGTAGTCAATCTGGACTGGGATAATCTACGCGCTGGAGACTTATTCACGATATTCAATTCATTCTCGAGCGCGGGCGGAGAAGGAAGATCGAACGGCAAGCTATTGGATGTGAAGATCTACCCGTCGGATTTTGGGAAGGGAAGGATGGAGAAAGAGGAACTGGAAGGCCCGGGTGGAGGAATCTTCATCTCGAAGCCAGGCGAGAAGAAGAAAGGTGGGAAGAGGAAAGAACAAATCTTGCTGGAGGAGAGCGAGGACGATCAAGATTATGACGAAGAGGACGACGAAGACGAGGATAGAGGAGGGTCGGACGGGGGGTCGGCTAAAGGGTCTGTCGAGAGTGGTGCTGGAGAAGAAGAGGAAGATGGATTCTCTGGGGGGGAGGAGGACGAGGTATACGAGCTGGAGGGCGAGGACCCTCTGGAGGTGGTGTCCGACGTCGAGTCGAATGCTGGCTCCGAGGACATCGATATGGATCAACTCAGGCAATATCAGTTGGAAAGACTCAGGTAAGTCCTGCTCAATCGAGTTGCCCACATACTAACTCTCTGCTATAGGTATTACTATGCCGTCGCTAGCTTTTCGACCGTCGCAGCTGCCGAGTCTGCCATGGAAGAGCTTAACGGAACGGAGTTCGAACGGACTGCAAACATCCTTGACTTATCCTATGTTCCCGAAGGCATGGACTTTGCGGAAGATGAGATCAAGTAAGTGTCGGCATCGAGTCTTTGACATGAACTACAACGTGCTTGGCCAGGGATGAAGCGACCAAAGAGCCCAAGGCGTACAAAGGCAACGAGTTTGTCACCGATGTAAGCCGTCAAAATATTTGAAATGAAATATGGTCAATTCTTACGTAGCGGTCGGTTAGGCACTCCGACATTCAAAAGTGCGTTTGACCTGGGACCAGGACGATCCGAACCGAAGCAAATTGACCCGCCGAAACCTCACGCGCGAAGAGATCGAAGAAGAGGATTTCAAAGCGTATATCGCGTCGTCCGGGTCCGAGGAGTCCTCTGAAGATGAAGGGCCCGTGATCGACAACGCACCGCCCGTTGAATCACACGCCAAAGAACGCCTCGAGAAGAGGAAGGCGAAGAAACAAGCGATGAAGGAACGGACCGCCAAACTCCGAGAATTGCTATTGGGTGGCGGGAACGACGGCGACGAGGGAGACATCTGGGGCAAAGCTGGTCTCTCGCGAAATGTGGAGCCGAAGAAAGCGGAGGAGGATGTCGAGGCGATGGAGATCACCTTCAGGCCCGGACTGAGCGTGTCGAAGGGTGCCGAGAACGGGAGCGACGAGGAGAACATGACTTCGCTGGAGAAATACCAGAGAAGGATGAAGGAGCGGAAAGAAAGGAAGAAAGAGAAGCTCGAATTGAAGCATTTATCAAAGGCGTCAAACGACAAGAAGGTAGTTGGAGCAAAGGACGATTTCTTTGGAGATGAGTCCGAGGAGGAAACGCCTGCCGCTGCGAGCGGTATTGTAGCAAAGCCGAAAGAAATGAGGGAGGCCAAAGAGAAATCGAAGGAGACTGTGCCAACAGCCACGGTCATCGAGGATGATTCGCGCCATTTCTCGATGAAGGATATCATCAAGGCAGAGAAGGGCGAGGGCAAGAAGAGACGACGAACACGACCCGGGAAAGCAAAGAAGGAGGCTGAAGCTGAAGCTATGGGTCGAACTCGGGACGTGGAACTGGGTGCGGAAGGATGGAAGATCGATACCAAAGACGAGCGATTCAAAGCTTTGCACGAAGAACCGGAGTTTGCAATCGATCCTTCCAACCCTCAGCAAGTCCTTTTACCCTTGATTTGAGCACGCGTATCTAACCATTCATTCTAGCTTTACCAAGACCAAGGCCATGAAAGCTCTTTTGAGCGAGCGAGCTGAGGCCCGTCGCAAGAAGGAATCCAAGAATGGTGATGGGGCCGAAGAGCCGAGGCGACCTGCCGCGAGACTGAATGATACTGTCGTCGCCAAGGAGAAGGATCTCAACGCGTTAGTGCAGAGCGTCAAGCGAAAGATGGATGGCCAATCGCGCGGTAGGAAGCGATCTAAGAAATGACAAATGCATGGTTGTTGGATCGTATTCTACATTTATTGCCCTGGTGGTTGCAAGACATCTACATAACGACTCCTCATGGATTTCTTGGCTGCCGAGGCGGGTCTCTTGGACGGCGGCCTGGACAGCAAGTCGTCGATCGATGTTGTTGATGGTGGACCTTTTAAGGGCGGACCGGATGGAGGTGGCGGGCCAGAGACCTGCTCGGCCGTGACGGATTCGGCCAGTGACGAGCGGGGCGGCAAGTGATTGGAAGCGGGGCGAGCGGCTTGCGATGGTGGCGGTGTAGCAGACATTGCTCGGGAAGGCTCGGGATCGGGTCTGGCGGATCTCGATGGCGACGCCGTTTGTGCTCGGGGTGGAGGTGGTGTAGGCGCAGGTGCGGCCTCGGGTGTGGCCTGTTCCGACTGGTCAGTCCATTTCACTCCATTGACCTTTCCACCAGCAGCGACTCACTCCCTTGACAATCCATCGCTTCAGTTCCGGATCAAACACCATGGAGCTTTCCTCGCCCAATTTCGCCCTGATCGGTCCTCCTCCTTCTCCCTCCTTCTTTCCCCACCATCTTCCCAGCCATCCCGAAGGTTTCTGCTCGAGGCCTTTTGGCACATCCGACTTCGGCCCACGCTTCTCGTCCTTTTGACCATTTGCGCTCTCGTTCTCGGGCACTCTGGGTGTTTTCGCACGTGATACCGACGTATTGCCGAAACCGAGATCTTCATCATCGTCCTCGAAGGTTGGCGGTTGCGATGCAGTCGATTGTGGGTGTTGCGGCGGTTGTTGGTTAAGACTGAAGGCCGACGCCATGGGATTCAAATACCCCCCTTCCGTATCCGCGGGATTCGCAAGAGGTGTATTGCCATCGTCTTCGTTCTCACCGGCCCAAGGCGTGTAAGACGAACCTCCCGCGTCTTCAAGGTGATTCTGTTGAGCGCCAAAGCCTGACGCAGAGGTTGAGGAACCCCACGAGCCTTGATGTATATTGGGCGAAGGTGCCAATCGACCATTGGAAGTATTCAGACTCTGTAAGTCTACGGCCGACTCGGATCGACTGATCTGCCCAGACGATGCAGGCTGAGATATCGTGCTGAAATGCGAGAACGGCCCAATCGAACCAGCTCCTGTGACTGGCGGAGCACTAGCCTTGGTCGCGATACCTTGCTCTTCTTCTCCAGCGATAAACTTCGTTAAGCGCCCTTCAATCCAAGAGCCCAATTTGTCGAGTCCCGGCTTGACGGTCTTGCGTCCTCCAATTACACGAGCGGGATGGACCGACGGAGACCCGGTCAAGCGTTCAATGAGATCTTCCAGACTGGCACGAAGCACGCGGGGTAGGATAGAAGGAGCGTTTTTTCCGGTCGGCGAAGCTGCTTCGATAGCTGTACAGTATCTGTAGCGTTGCAATATAAGTGAACTGCCCGGCGGCATCGTCCAGAGCGATCTCACCTCTTTGCTCGATCCTCGTCCCCTATTTCAGCCGCCTGCCAAGCTCGATGCAGTTTGTATGCCAGGAGCTGCGGTAGTGTCGAGAAGGACTCCGATCCTTTCGGAAGTGGGATAAGACTGCGCACATACTCTGCGATCTCGGCGAAGATAATGGCATCTTCGTCTCGAGAGTTTTCGATCAAACGAACCCGCCGGTCGTAGGCAGCAGGAGAAGGATCGAAGAATGGCGAAGATGGGGACAATAAGAAGCTGGGACGAGGACCAATGAGAACATCTCTATCCGTTGCCGCAGAGACTCACCAAGCTTGGGCCGCATTGACCAGACCTGAAGAGGATAACTTGTTTCCGAATTCATCCAAGCAAATCAAGTCTGTGGGTTTCCCGTTGAAAATGATTGCGCCCAATACTTCTCTCCACTGATCATCCGATGGATCGCCTTTAATGCTCGCAGCGAGTATCAGATTGTCAACTATCGGGAGATCAACACTGTCTCGTGCACTGTCTCGTGGAGCTCAAGCTGCAACCCACCTGAAGAAGCTGTTTGTCCAGAGAAGAGAGAATAACTGGCTTGTAAAGCTGCGACTCCCTGAGCCTCGTTTAGCTCCGCCTTGGCGAATCTTGAGACAATCTCTTTCCATAGTTCCTGATCCACACAGCTCGAGATCACCAGCGCATGCGACCACAAGCCATGTTCGGCAGAGTATAATGCCGCTTCCCTTTTATCGCCATCTTGCAGCATCACCGAGAGCTTCTGCAGTTGTGGAACAGAAGCAGCTGCAGCTTTGGTGTTTGTTGAGGGATACAATGATCCAGAAAACCCATTCGAGATGGGCGATATCGCGTTTGAGGAGAGATGTGGAGGTTGAGCATGCGTAGCCGATGATGGGTTCTGAAGAGCCAGTCGGATAGCATCATCGACCGCTTGATCACTGCTCGGATCAGGTAAGCTCTTTCCCCCCCCCATCAATCAGATCGAGCCTACCTTCCACCAAACAGTTTGCCATCCCCGATGACCATGGCAGCCAACAAGCGGACCAAGACCAGCTTCCCATCTTCCTCTCTTCGTGTGCCACTTGCTGATGACTTTAGATATGGTAATCCCCTTTCGATCTCCTCTGCTCTCGCCTGGAGATACTTCAAAACCTCCTCTTTCTTTTTCTTCTCCCCGGCTACCCCTTTTGCCACCGCTGGATCCGACACCAAGGGACCCGGAAATATCGAGTCGTTGTCATTCGAGCCGCTCGGAGAGATGATGTTTGAAACATTCCTCAACCAGATTTGACCTCTTCCAGAAGCGTAACCATACGAGGGCGTGCGGCTGTGTGTTTTTTGGTCCTCTTCGGCGTTCCCAGGGAATGCGGTGATGATTACGCCTCCAAAGCCGAATATTGCGAGAGGGATGTTCCGCCCCTCCATGGTGCATCTCCCAAGAGGATCTTCCGAAACGGGTCGTTGTTCAGCCAGTTGCGCTGGGATATAGTCATCTGCCGGAGCCGAGATGTGCATTGCTTGGAAGTAGTTTGGCGCGGGCGGAGAGATACCGTAGTCGGAAGTATAAGCCGGGGAAGCGCCTCGAGCACTGGCGTAGGGTTCGACCGGGCGAATGAAGGCAGGAGAGGCTGTCCGAGCATATGGATCCGATAGATTGGGCTGGACTGGAAGGGCATTCTGCCGGGTCGATTGCGGGGATGAGGAAAAAGGGTCAAAGGGCTTCGCCTCGTAAGGATTAGACGGAGCGTATGGGAGCTGAGTGACTGGTGTCTTTTGGGATTGAGGCGAGGCACCATAGGGCGAGTAATTTGTCTGAGCTCTACCTGCGCTCTGGGCCTCCCTTGGAGAAGGATCGTACGGAGCGTAGGAGGATGTCATTCCGTATGGATCTGTCGTTGGGTGTGTGGAGGTGAGATCGAGAGCGCGTGTTTGCGTTGAGTTTTCCGAATAGGAAGGGTGAGGAGTATAGGTGGTGTAAGGGGGTTCGGATTCCTGCGTTGCTTGATGATATGGTCGTCGAGGCGGGGACATCTGTTGCAGTCCCAGCATAGATGGTCTTTTCTCGATTGCGGGTGGCCTTGAAGGCTGGTAACTCTCCTCAGGAGTATCCTGCCATCCACCAAACCCCTCGGGAGGTTGCTCTTGCCTTGTATCCTCCGCGGCTACCTCTTCGTCCAAGCCCTTGACGGCCATGACGCCTCTCGTCACCTCAGGACTCGGCGTTCCCTGGAATACGCTACCGCGACTGAGCGGTCTCGTTTGATTCATGGGGGACGGCGTCTTTCTTGAGGGTCCCGGAGGCAGGGCGGCGAAGGCCGATTGTCGAAGGAGTGGCGGCGAGAATGCCACCGTTGGTGTAGTCGACGTTTCAGCTGATGGGGAGGAAAGGTACTCATTTCGCAACGCGCTGGATGGCCTCGGAGGCCCATGGACGCTCGGAGGTCTCGGAGGACCATGAGGACTTGAGCCTCGGACCAGCGGTGAGAAGTTTGGAGGACGAGATGATTCAAGTACCGGAGGCGGAGCAGTGTAAGCTGCGTAGGGATCTTGATTCGTGGCTCTCGTCGTATACGGCTCTGCCTGGAAGTCAGGCGTAGAATCGCTTCCGGGATAAGACTCCAGGATAGGAGGTGGAGCCATGGCATTTCTGCCCTTGCTACCGGTCGGCGGCGCATTGCTATACGTAGGACCGGTCGTTTTGGTTCTTCTCGGCGGACCAGGTGGAGGAGGAAGGAGAGCAGAAGGTGCGGTCGCAGCTACGGGTGGAGCGATCTGTTCCGGGGTCTGAAATCCTGGGACAGTGGGGACGGCGGAAGCTGGTCGGGCAAATGATTTCTGCGGTTTTAGAAAGGGCGGGTCGTAAGCCGTGGAGACCACTCTCTTCAGTTTGGGAGGTTCCGTCGATATCGACGGCTTCGATGGCCCAGCGTGCGAAAGGAAAGGTTGGGAGGCATAACTCGCAAGCGCGGGTTTTGTTGGTGCATATGGGTCGTGAATTAAACTTGTTTGCGGGGCATATGATGACGCGGATGAGGTAGATTTTTGCACGGCCGGAGCGTAGGGAGATGGGTGGCTTGATTCGTAAGAGATGTTTGGGGAATACGACACCGATCCAGCCGACACCGGTGCTTGAAGGGATCGCGAAGGCAAATATGCGTCGAGGATCTGAGGAGGAAATGACGACTGCTCAGGCAGGGGCGTTCGACGAGCAGCGTTCTCAGAAGTGAAGGGAGTCATTCCAGGGGAGTAAGGTAGCGTGGAAAGAGGTGAAGGCCCGGCTAGAGTCACACCGCTCAGAATACAACCAGGAGAATCGCGGGGAGACCTACCAGGAGGCTCCGCCTCCACCAACATGGCCAGCCTGACTTGCTCCTTATCTTCCTCCGTATACCACTGCCATTCGCCATTGTCATCGTACCATCCTTCTGGCACTTGGAAATCAATAAGAGCACTTCCGTCGCCTGCCTCCCTATCATCCGCGTCTTCGACAAACGATTCTTCCATACTTGTATCCGCCAGCCAGTCGCTCGCGCTGGAAAATATGCTTTGGATAGACATGTCGGCAGGGTTCTTTTCGATAGTAAGGCTGGGAACCGGTGACGGAGAAGGCGGGGAATCGACAAGATCGTCAAATGCAGTGCGGTCGTTCTCGAACAGAGAGGATATCGGAGGTGCCGGCGGTGGAGCAATTGGTTCTAGAACCGCGTCCGATTCCTCCAATGGCGAAGGAGCTTCGTCGCCTTCGAACTCGGCCAAGAGATCGCTGAAGTCTTTATTGTGATTCGTTTGCTTTGCTTTCGTCTCGGGGATCACCTCGGCAAGTTTCGACAAAATGTCTTCCCCTTCGTCCGGAAATATCGCGGCTTCAGAGGCGGAAGGCGTTTCGCTCGTCATCGGGGCAGACGCATTCGTTGGATCGAAGCTTCCCGATTGTGATGGAGACATCTCTGAGATGACGGAAGTGATCTCCTTTCGTTCGGGCGCTCTGTCCCCCAGACGAGCAAATACATCCTCTTCATCATGTCCCTCCTCGAAAAGCTCCTTTGCAGCGGTATCATGGAGTGATTCGAGGTTCGGGAGCGGATCCTCCCCTGTCGTCTCTCTTCTGCGGTCGACAATCTCCTTGTCAGGAGATGCATCTTCTGATGGATAGTCGTTTGAATTCGTTCCTCTATCGTGCGGCGGTATTTCGTCCTGATGTCCACCTAGCTGAGCGAAGACATCCAGCTCTTCGTCTTGCGCGCCAAAGAGATCCGTGGGCCTTCTTGGGACTGATCCGGGAGGACTAGCAGCCTCTTCTGCCTCCATTCTAATGGTCTGTCGTCTTGTCGCTGGTCCAGGACGGGGTTACTCGCTCGGCATAGAGAGCGTTGATGCGTCCGCCAGTCCCCGACACGTCATGACGCGATTATATTTTAGGGATTATTCGAATTCATCCCAAAGGAAGGTGGAGGTTGACCACCTGACCGGTCACTCGATGGCCGACAGTGTTGAGCCCTTCAGCCGTCGTTCATGCTTCCACCTCGGAGCCCAACATGACACCGATAACACTGCTCCCTCTCCGCAGTCTTCTCAGTACCACGGGTCCTCGCGACTCGATCTTTCGAACAAGTACACTCCTCGCTCGGCGTCATCTCTCGTCGCCTCCGTCTCCGCATGCCTATCTTCGCATCCTCAGTGACGGCAAGGACGCTAGTCCGGAGCTAGACGGCGTGATGTGTCTCGTCCTGGATCGCCCTCAGACTAAGAACGCCCTCAGTGTCCAGATGGTTTCCGTTGGTCTCTTTTCTTCAGAACGGACCTCCGGTTAATCGATCATACAGGAGTTGCGAGAGTCCATCGCCAAAGTCGCTTCTCTCTCTTCGTGAGTCATTGAAATACTCTTTTTGACATTGATCATCGCTACGCAGAGCCCGCGCTCTTCTGCTGCATACCCCTCATCCCAAGCTATTCTGTGCAGGCGCCGATCTCGCCGAAAGACGAACAATGTCACCGGCAGAGGTGTCCACCTTTTTGTATTCTCTTCGGTACTTGATCCAAGAGCTCGAAGATCTGCCGATACCTACGATAGGGGTGGTTGACGGGTACGCGCTCGGAGGGGGATGTGAATTGGCCTTGGGCTGCGATATCCGGGTTGGAGGTCTGGGCTTCTTTTCATCATTTCGGCGCGGCGTGCTGATGATCGGTGTGGACATCAGGGGCGAACACGATCATCTCGCTACCAGAAGCTAAATTGGGTATCATTCCCGGTGCGGGTGGGACGCAGCGACTGACTCGGCTGGTTGGAACGGCAAAAGCCAAAGAGTTGATATTTACCGGTAGAAGGGTTGGTGGAGTAGAAGCGGAACGCATAGGTACGTCGCAGCACGGCGAAGGTATTTGACACGACTGTAGGACTGGTTAATTCTTGTGCTGAGGCGCCATCGACAGCATGGGATGCTGCTCTGCTTCTTGCTCGTCAAATTATGACATCAGGTAACTGTATGCTTCCTGCAGTTCCCGCTCTTATTGACGATAATGATGATATAGCACCCCTGGCCTTGTCTGCATCAAAGAAGGCAATCAACTCTTCCTTTCTGCCTTTGGACCAAGGACTCGATCTAGAAAGACAGATCTACAATTCTCTTCTACGTACAGAAGACCGCCAAGAGGGCTTGATGGCATTCGCCCAGAAACGGAGGGCGATATTCCAAGGCCGTTGATGTTCGCCCTCAATTCCATACTCCACAGCTCTAGTATACCTCCATGGAACTGTGCCCTCTCTTTCTCGTTCTACATTCGTGCTCCCACTCCTCTGCGTCTTGAACCATTCGCCGCCTTCGATCCCGCTCGTCGTCGTTTGGCACGCCGAAATCCATCAGGGTCGCCTCGTCATCGGATCGCGACGGTGCATCAAATGTGTATTCCAGTGTTGCGAGTCCTTTTGGGCTGATGCCGGGCGGTAACAGGGCGTTTCTGGACGGTCTCGAGATCGACGCCGAGGTTGGTTGCGTAGTTTGTGGAACATGAGGCATTTGCGTATGCGGCTACTCGTAGTCAGCGCGCTTCCGCAAACATTGTATCCCAACATTGACTGACCTCATAGGCGGCTCGTACTACTCCAGCCTGCCAAGCCTTGCCAGTGGTCCAACTGTTCCTCATCTGATTTTCCTCCTCCACAGTTTGCACCACAATAAGTCCAGTCTCTGCCGGTTCCGTCCCGTCCATGACGACATCCCTTTCCTCCACTCTCTCGGCTTCAAAGACAACCTCTTGCGAGAGGGTACTCCTTCCTCGAGGCGGTGGAGGCGGTCTCAAACCCAGGTCCATCGCCTTGTCTTCGGCTAGTCTTTCTTCAGCCCACACCCAGCCTCTTGTCCCGTCCACGCCTTCCAGAACGCCAATCCGCTCTTCCCTCTCATCCCTCAATTCCCTGTCGATCCTCCGCACCTCAAATGCCGTCTTGGCCATCCAATCTTGTTCACCGACACCCGCTCCTCGCAGTTTTGCACGTCTATTCCCCCAACCCCCATCAGACCACGGATCTACCCCAGTACCGGCAAACTGCGTCGTTGCGCCTCCGATGGTATAGAACGGAGTGAGAGAATAGATGAATTTTGACGTTTCCATCTGATTTGACTGCTGGGGTCTCTGTTGATCATTTGCATAGGCCGCCAGCTCGTCCTCTTGTATCGTTGCGTAAGGAGTGTTTCCGTTTTCGGCGCATCCGGCGAGCGACTCGTCTTCATAGTAGTCGTCCGTGACCCATTTCCCATCTGTTTTGCGTCAGTCCGTGCCGGAATACCAGTGCACTCACTTTTGATTATCCGCGCGCCCATGAGCTTGTATACATTCCTCATCGTCACCATGGTCACCATTCGGTGTTTGAGATTTCCGGTAACGCGTCCGATATCAATCAGCATTTGCCGCTCTTCCGCATTGCAAGCGAGCTTGACTAATTGCGGACAGCGTCGGAGGAACGCCAGGGAGTCGGTGTATCCACAAGCTCGCGCGGCGTCGATGGTTAGGGCGTAGACTTTATCGGGATGTTCACGCGTTGGGCAATTAAAGGTTACCAGCTTGTACTCGCGACCTTGAGAACAAGGACGTCAGAATCCGGAGCATGACCGTCACTCACCTCCCAGGAGGCGGCCCTCCGCGTCGACTTTGTTATCGCCTTTGGGATCATCCGGAATGATCAACTCGTCGTAGCCCATTTCATACTCAATACCCTTAACGGTGATTTTCGATCCGGCTAGAAACATCAACAGGAGAGCGATCGAAGAACACTCACCAGTCACTGTATCAAGTGCCGCTCGAGTTTCTCGCACCCTACCTCCGCCAGTCTTCCTCCTCGAACTACCGCCTCCACCTTCGTCGCTCTCTTCTCCTCTTTCCGCCTTTTCTTGCCTGACTTTGGCCCATCTAGCTCTAGCAGCTGCGGCGGCAGCACCTTTCACACTGAAGCCGCCCCGGCCACCTGTACCTGGCTCCTTCTTGTATGACGCATCCTTATCGTCCGCTGAAGCGGGGGTTGACAAAGGTTTTGACCGTTTTGAAGCGGGCGATGGAATAAATCTGTCAACAGGCGCCCTACGACGAACATCTGAGTGAGATCAGTGACCACTTGCGATCATACGCCTCGGTCAACATACCTGGCGAAACGTCTTCGTGCTCCTCTTCCTCCGCTTCGTCCTCGTCGTCCTCTCCCTCGGCGTCTTCGTCCTCGAGGATGTCGTCTATTGGTACTTCTTTGTAGCTGACCTGTCGCTTGATCCTCCTCCCGCTTGCAGCACTATCCTCTTCCAGATCCTCCTCGACTTCGACTCTATTCTTCACAGGATTCCTGCCTCTAGGTCGCGTCCGCCTCGATGGTCCCGGTTCTGGGACTTCCTCTGCTTCAGGCTCATCCTTGACGTTCACCGTAACAATTGGGTTTGAGCGGGATGCTCTTCCCCTGGAGCGCGACGGGGGTGTAGTCTGTAACGGTGGGACAACCGCTCGTCGTGATCGCGTCGAGGACATGCTGGTGATGTTTACGAGCACGGGTCGAATGATTGCTGGCGGTCTTGGACCCATGGACGGAAGTATTTTGTGCGGTACTAAACATACTGCCGCCTAACGCCGATGGCGGTGTGGCACCGTATGAAACCAAAGTATATATACAACACTGACTTTCAGGGAGTGCAATCGACTTTGAACCAAACGCGTCCAACAAGGAATTCAGGCGCATCACGCAGCACGACCCCGCAGTCGTTGCCGTCGCGAGAAGACAGGGGTATTGAAGCGTAGTAGAACTGTAAATATCATTGATTTGTTGACATCACTCGTCTCGCTCCATGCACCTGAGCTGCACTCCGTACATCTGCCTGCTCTCGCCACCTTCGACAGGTCGGTGCTCTTTCATCATCAAGAATAGTTACACCAGCTCCTCCGCCTCAACCCGTCCCTGTCCTTTGTGTTTGTCACATCTGCATACGCAGTAATCACGTTCCTTTCATCAAGCTCTAACTCTCGTTTCACCCCATATCCACCCAGCAGTTCCCATGATCACTGATCGTCCTCATTGCAACCAATATCCCTACTCCTTTATCATACTGAATATCCCGTTGCGCCTGTCATGATATACCTCGTCCTCACTCTCTCGGTCCTGTCCCTTCACTCGAAAGCTCTCTCCTCTTGGTACACTGCACCCGGAGGAACGCCAGCGGGCTCGGTCTCCAACGACAAAGTCCGTGGTGTAAATCTAGGCGGGTGGTTTATCCTCGTCAGTGTACCAGCTGCTCGGCAGCCATACAAGCTGATATCCGGCAGGAAAACTGGATGTCGCCAGACCTCTTCGCGGTTTCGCCTCTGGACCAATACATAATCAACGATGAGGTATCATTGCGCCAGAAAGGAAGATGGAGCTACGGCTGATCAGACATTGGCCGCGATAGTGGTCGTATTGCTCAATTTTGGGGAAAGAAGAGTGTTCTGCCCGATTAACCAATCATTGGGACAGCTTTGTGACCGAACAAGATTTTCAGCGCTTTGCCAACTATTCTCTCAATACCGTCAGACTGCCGATGGGCTATTGGGCGTGGACAGCTTCAGAAGATTATGAGCCGTGTGTCATACTCAGCGTTACAGGATGCTAATGTCTCCAGCTACATACAAGGACAACTGCCATATCTCGAGCGAGCGCTGAATTGGTCCAGTATCTACGGCCTCGATGTCATGATGGATCTGCACGGCCTACCTGGCGGTCAGAACGGTCAAGACAACCAAGGCATCAAGGGACCTATCGAATTCCCCAATAACTCCACGAACATGGATAGAGCCATTGCAGCGCTCAAGAACATGACTGCTTTCGTGACTGCCGATAAGTGGAATGGCGTCGTCAAGTGGTTAGTCCTGGTTCATGCTAAAGATGCCCGTTGATGGATTTCTACAGCATCGAGTTAACGAATGAACCGTACATTCAAGCGTACAGCTCTGCCGGCATGTCATTTGATGTTCTCGCCGACTTTTACGTCCAGGGCTATAACGCTGTTCGCGCTTCGGAGTACATTGCCTCCGGCGCGAACGAAGTAATGGTCGTCATACATGACGCTTTCCAAGTGGGTGATCCTTGAAGAGCTACAACTGACCTGTAGCCTCTGACAAATTGGGAATACTTTTGGAGCGAGGAGAGCCTCGGTCTGAATTGGACCAACTACGCTCTCGACACCCGTCAGTCCGCCCTCACTGAAGCAGTCCTGGACTTTATTTCTGATGCGTTATCCAGACTCCTACGATGCATTTAACGGGGCGGACGCCAAAACCGAACAAGAACACCTCGACACGATATGCTCTCTCTCGTCAAGTATTCAAGTCGCACAAACTAAATACCCGGTGGTAAGTGGTCAACAATGGATATCAACGTACTCATGTCGCTCAGATCGTCGGTGAATTTGCACTCGGTACCGAGACGTACTGTACAGACTACACTGCTTGTGTGGGACAGACGCTATCCAACATGATAGCCAACCTCACGTCAAATGAGACGTCAATGTTTTTGCGAGAATTTTGGGAGGTGCAAGCGGATGTCTATGAGTTGGGCGCCGGATGGATCTTTTGGTCACACAGAAATGATCTGTGCGTCCTCATTGCCATAGAGAACGGCTCTAATGCTTTGTGGACAGAGCCGCGCCTTGGAGCTGGTCTCAGTCTGGTGCCCAGAACTGGATACCTACAGATCCAACAGAAAAGATGTACGTCGGCCCTCTTCTTCGTTCTCATCAACCTGACTTCCCCCAGCTGGCCATTCTATGCGAATGTCTCCGCGTCCTGTCTGGATACTGCCAATCCCCTCGTCGGCGACCAAAACCTTCCGGCGTTCCCAACCTATGCGGCCGAAATAAAAAATGTTACCGTTCTTCTGGCTGCATCCGGGAGCTCCACTGCCTCGACGAGCAGCACGGCCGTCTCCTCCAGTCTGGAGAGTATCAGTACAGCAACAAGTTCGAGCAGTGTCCGTAGCGCTAGTAGTAGCAGCATAGCAAAGAGCAGCAGGGGTGATTTGAGGATATATGGCGGTGGCCCAAGTTTTCTGGGTGTTGTAGTTTTAATGTGTATCCTGGCCTTGGGGTAGCTCGAAACGGAGTATATACTGGACATGTTTGATAGTATAGAAACTTGATAGGGCAGATGACCTTACTCTGCAGACTCTACCCAGTTCTCAGAGGTCGACACGGTAACGAGAACGCGCCGCATTGCACACGGATTGTCCACACCATACCGGCGGTCACCTCGTGTCGGCGGTATGTGGGCCGTGTATGGCTCGGTGTGGGTGTGTGAACATCTTCCTTTTCTTGTTCTTCTTCCTCCCGATGGACTAGACTCCACTTTTATCAGCATACTCTACCCGCAATCGACACGTCATCCCGCAGTATGACAACCACGTGAGACGACCATCGTCCTCGGATTTCTGGATCTCCTGACCAAAGGTGTCCCCGCTAACGATCTTGTGCCCGCCGCTTCCCCGTCACTTCTTCAAGCGAGACCAATTGACTCATATCGAGATACAACTGCCAACACGATATGATTCCGACTCATGCAATACTCGCTGAGCCCTAAGGCTATGCAATGATAAGAAAGCCGATCGCGATGGCTGCAAAGCTTACCTAAGAGATGATCATGTACTCAAGAAGGGCTTGGCACCCGATCTCAGAGCCCAGTAACTTGGAAGGCATAGACAGCTAAAGCATTCCGCCACTAAAGGCGGAATCAAATGCTACCTCCACACCGTTCGTCCACTCGACTAGCTCACCTCTTATCCCGTGCTTTGTGCATTTCTGCTTCACTACAAGCCTAGAAGGACAGCGACCTCCTACATCACGCACGTTGGACAGCTCTAGGTAGCTTCCCTATGCTCGAGAATCGTCGTCGACAACCAGCTCCTCGAGCATCGGGCGTTCCGGGTGGATCAGAAGCTGCTCGTCAGGCCCGCAACCCTGGTAAAGCTCGACGATTCAGTAATCCGGGAACGCCCAGATCTCCTAGAAATCAGAGAGAGCCTCGATCATTTCGCTTCCACAAAAGTCGCTATCTCCTTCCCTTATCTCTCGTGCTTTTGTGTGGTGTCTACTGGTGTTGCTCTCGGCTTTTAGCCTTCCTTGAACCCTGGCGAGGTGGCCAGGTATCGGAAGATGGGATCACGGTCGACAATCTCAGTCAAGAGGATCCGCAGGGGCTGGTCGAGGGACATGGTGACTTTGGAGATGAAAGAAAGAGGTTCATAGGGAAAGTTTGGAATACCCCGGACAGTGAGGGCCTCAGATGGGTCAACGTCATGCTTGGAAATGGAGGTCCAGAGCCAGATCTAAGCGGGGGTTGGTAATCTCTTTGGGTCGAAACGATATATAGCTGATCAGGTAAGGAAGGAATGATCCCTGCAGTAGCACCCCCCTTCGCAATGACCCGGTGGACACCACAGACCAGACAGAACTGTGATTTTGTTTCGAAGAAATGACAGAATTCAGAACCTCAACTCATGGAACTATAGATGTCTCCATGTGTCCATACAACCAGACTGACACCAAGATTCACGGGTTCATCGGCACTCATCAACCTGCTATCTGGATGGGCGAATCTGGACCTGCCCAGATCTCAGCCGGGCTCGGACGCCTGAAAACGTCCTTCGAGGACAGAGGATTGCACTTTCGAAGAGAAAACGAATATGCCAGTCAAAATTATTACTCGAATCTCTTGGAAGGCGTAGAGGGGCAAATTGGTGTCGAAATGTCTGCTTGTGAGTGAAGCGTGGAGGATGGCAACATCAAGCTGACTCTGCGGCCAAGCCTCCCGAGTTGGACATATGCGATTCAGGTTCGATTCTGGTCGTCAGGGCGTAGAACCCAACATAGTTGTTCAAGCCAGTAGAGAAAGCGTCATCACCAGCAAACCGCATAACCTCACGTTCCCACAAGGCGAAGTAAAGGTCGACTGGGAGAGAAACGAGATCTACGGTTGGAATGATGAACGACAAGAGTAGGTTTCGCCTTCCATCGACGAGACTTCTGTCTGAGGGATAGACAGCCGGATCTTGATCTCTGAAGATTTACCATGTGCTCATTTCAAAGGTTTCTTTGTTGCCCGCTTTTCTGAGCCATTTCGCGCGGGAGGAATCTCCAACTTCGGAGTGGTAAAGGAAAAGCAGTATCACGGTGAAGGCAAGGTGCTGGCCGGATGGGTGACATTCGCGCCCGAAACGATGATGGTCCATGTACGAGTCGGCGTAAGCTTCATTAGCGTCGAGCAAGCCCGGAGGTGAAATTTGCAGATTCTACCCGGCTGCCTCCAAGCTGACTTTACAGGAACATCGATCTCGAAATTCCAGATGGGCAAACGCTCGAGAAGACATCCCAGAAGACGCGCAAGTCGTGGACAGACAAACTCGACTCTCTCAAAGTGACCGGTGCTACGCCCTCGAACCTGACGGTGCTGTATACTTCTTTCGCACATACCCTGGTGTATCCATACGAAATTTCTGAGTACAGTGGTTCGTCCTGGGAATACTATTCCGGATACTTGGATCGGGTGGTCGATGGGATCTCCTACTCAGGGTATTCAATTTGGGATACTTTCAGAGCGGAAACAGCTTGGTTGATATTACTGGCTCCCGAGAGAGTAGGCGACATGATACAATCCATGCTGGAGGACTACCGCCAGGGCGGTTGGTTACCGATGTGGAAGAACCTGGTCGAGACCAATATCATGGTGGGTACGCATTCAGATTCCATTATTGCGCAAGCAATGAAAGCTGGTGCGTATACACATGTCAACCAGTCAGAACTCACGTCCCCTCTAGGCGTCAAGGGCTTTGATGAGAAGCTTGCGTGGGAAGCTGTGAGAAAAAACGCAATGACGCCCCCGGATAGGGATACCGAGCTTCTGTTGGTATTCCCAGCGCAATATCCTGGCCGCAACTGATATGGGGAATAGTTTCGACGACAGAGAAGAGCATACACCCCAGGAAGCTCGAGCTGGGCTGACCGAGTACATGTCACTTGGATATGTTGCGGCAGATCTTCACACCGAATCGGGAAGCAGAACTTTGGATTATGCCTGTAGGTTGAATCTGCCGTCCGAAGGCTTAATTTAACACGTCGCAGATGACGATTGGGCAGCTTCCATCGTTGCTTTGCATGTTGGCGCAATAAATGAAGCCGAATCACTGGCTACAAGGTCGAAATCGTATCGTAACATGTGGAATCGAGAGACTGGTTTTATGGAAGCGAAGAATTCGACCGGGGTTTGGGCAGGGGAGAGGATTGGCTGGACCGAAGGGGATCATTGGGCATATTCCTTCGACGTGATGGTGAGTTTGCTTCCAACAGTTATATGTCCGACTGTCCACCTTTGTATTGATATGACGGATCTCAGCACGATGTCGCGGGATTGATCGAGCTGGTGGGCGGAAAGTCCAAATTTGTGGATTTCTTGGACCGTCACTTCGATGGGAACCACAATCTCCATACCAACGAGCCCTCGCATCACATTGTAAGCGCTCTACCAAATATTGATCTCGCTAGTATTGGAAGTTTTGTACTGATACTGGCGTTCTTAAAGCCGTATCTATATGCCTTTGCTGATGCAGCTTACAAGACTCAGGAACGGGTCTTGGAGGTCGGGCAGAACAACTACAACCACACTGCGCGTGGATTATCCGGCGTAAGTGTCTGTTTAAGCAGGCTATGGTCAAGACTCATCCTGGATAGAACGAAGACTGTGGCCAGATGTCGTCGTGGTATCTCTTCTCGGCAATGGGATTCTACCCTGGTGAGCCTTCCTCAACCGCTCTCTAGTCCTGTGTTAGCTTTATCTGACACACCCTTTCGGCAAAGTCGATCCAGCTTCGGCAACCTACGTTATCGGCACTCCCTTCTTCGACCGCATGTCCATTCTCTTCCCGGGAGCGTCGCGGCCGCTTTCAGTCACCGCAACTGGGGCTTCATCAGGACTGAAATACATCAAGTCGTTGAGAATCGATGGAACGCCATACGAAAGCGTCACTATTTCTCACCAGTCCATCAAAGATGGGGGCGACTTCGTATTTGCAATGGTAGGAGAACCGCAAACCTGGGGGAAGCCGTAATTATGATACATATTGCACAGCAGTATTCGCCCCCCTCTATGTAGAGCAGATCTCTTGAAAGCCTCCAATATAATATGCGCGACTTTCACCTGGAGGCTTCTACTTGTATCTCGTTCGCTTTCCTACGTGGTCTCCACAATTGAATAGATATACATGTTTGATTGTCCGCTACAAAGTGCCTGAGAACCCCTTCCCCTTTCTTCCTGCCTACACTCTCTTATCGGCCCGTGTACTCGGGACCATTGTACGTCGTATGGTCCACCCAACCACTGGTCCTTCCCGATGCGTGTGGCTGAGGCCATGGAGCATGTGGGGCCAGATGTCCGTTCTGCTGATATCCGTACTCCCCTATCCCACCCCGTCCGGAGACATTCTGCTGGTATCCAGCAAGACCGTCGTCCAATGCTGCACTGTTTCGATAACTCAGTGTTCCATATGGACTAGGCTCTCGGCTGATCAACCCGGTCCTGATAATCGGATCTTGGGAGGAGACAGAGTTGGCGTGGCGATGGAGGATAGGTGGTGCCGACGCAATGGGTTGCTGGGACATGCTCACGGGCGTGGGATGGGTAGGAGACTGGACAGGACCTTTGCGTCTGGTGCAGCAGCGCACGCTGCACCGTACTATCAACCATAGGATGATAATTACCTGCAATTGACGTCAATACTGTACTTCGGAGAGCGGATATTTTCAAGATTGCTTACAATAAGACCGGCGATGACGGTCACGGGGATGGCTATCTGCAGGTTCGAGGTATACCACGCCCCAATGATGGCGTCTGTCGAGCCAGCTTTACATGTTTGATTATAACAATGGCCACCATATCCTGCGTTCGCGCGTCTGAGTCATCCTGAAAGGACTTTCTTGCTCGAGAAAGATACATACCGCAGGGGGAACCATCGATCAAGGGCGTTTGCAGAACAAGGCATTGATTTCTAGAGCTGACAATCAGTCCCCGCACAAGGAGGATAATCTTTTAACTTACGCCGTAGAGGGATCTTTACACGAGACGACACACGACGTATCGTCCTTTTGTCCACAAGCAGTCGTGAGATTTTCGCTCGCGCCGGCGGTTTGACATTGTACTAATACATTATGTCAGCCGCGGTTTCGGTTTTCGAAGCGCATACATACGGGTCAAACTTGTACATCTTCCGCTGGCGCAGGCAAGACCGCCAGTCCCACACGACTCCCCTAAGCTCATGATCAGTAATCAGTCTCGTCCGGAAGCCAACGGATATGTACCATCAGGCGCAGTTCTGTCTACAGGGCAAGTCGCGTTCGATCCGGAACAGACCTCCGCATAATCGCAAACTGCATCCACCGCCGCCCGACAAACTGTCCCCGAAGAGGCAAGCTGACAGGTGGAAGTACAGCAATCGGAATTGGTTGGATCGCACACTGATCCCGCGGAGAATTTGCATGCTGATCTCGAACATCAGCGAGACTGTGATGGCGTCAAAGACGACCTACTAGAAGCGTCACAACAAGTCGAATTGGTCCCTGAGCCTGGATCACAATCCTCGCCGGCTTCGACGATGCCATCTACGGATATCATGTTAATAACACTGCCTCATGCTTCAGTGGCGTGACCCACTCCCGCATTGCTGAAGACTGATGACTATTTGAGTTCCCGGCGTCTGCAAACATGAATCGCTGATAGCATTAGTACCTATGTTTGAGCCTGCAGTAAAGATGAGTTTGGCTCTATATCATCATGACCAAAAACGGCCCACATATATTGCCGAGCGTGCAGGGTGAGAAGGTCATCTCCGTAGAAGACGTTGTGGGATTCATGATGAAGTTTCCTCCTGCGTCGCACGAGTCGGTCGACAATGGGCAGCATGTCCCGGATAGAGTACACCCGGAAGTACACTGTAACAGTTTCAGCTCGGTTACGGACAAGCGGCGACGTACATCGTGAATCGCACCGAAACTGAGAAAAGAAAGTCTCGATTAACGTCTTCCTGCCCTAAAAAGAGCAGCGAAAGAAGCTCACCCGTGGCCTATTTCATGCGATATCAAACTCCATTCGATCTTTGTTGCGGTCGATATCCCGGTGCCCGAAACAAACTGGCCTGATTGTTTGCTCGAGGTGGTCTGACATATTGTTCCCAGCCAGGCAACACCGACTTCGGAGTCCTAAGAGCTCGTTTGAATCAATCTCACAAAATGGTGGATGAAGTAGAAGTTACCGTAGGGCATGCCTGAGCAATCATGAGCTAGTACTCAGATAAGGAAATGGGTCAACTCACGCTCATGAGATGCCACAGTCCAATACCATCATTCGATCGATCGCCTCTCCACTCGCTGAACTCGCTCAGCCGTTCATCCAGCGTCATATTGGTATTGCAATCCACATTCCAGCTCGGTCCACCCCCACAAGTTTCGTTCTGCACGACCAGCTCCGTAATGCCCAAGCTGATATTGAAGGTTTGCTTGTATAGCGCTGATATCTGATTCCAGTCGTTTAAAACTTGCGTCCGGGCTGTGTCTGCCGAGCCGTACGTCGTAATGTAGTTACAGTCGAGGGCAACTCCCATGTAAACAATCTGATGCGACTTTGGACAACCGTCGCTCGAATTGATGGAGTTTATAAAGTTCGAGGAGATAGCCGCTCCGCCTGAGATGTCGTCTCGCTTGTGGAGGGGAAACGGATCGCGCACGAGATTCGAATGATTCGCGTTGAAGGGAAGGGTATCGTGTGTACATGATTGCTGATTTCTGGGGACGTCATCCGGAGACATATCAGAGTCTCGAAAAATGACGACGGATCCGATATTCTCTGGATTCAAATCGATGTCTTCCGGCGTCTTCACGAGTTGATATTTCTCCTTGGTGAGGATATGGTAATCCACTCCATTTATGTTAAAAACCCCTTCGAATATCGGTTCATCGCCGGAGTCGTGAATGATGATTCTTGCTCCTCCCACCTGAGGCGAATATCGTCCATATCCAGCGACCTCATCCGCCCATATACGCTCGGCCCACCTAGAATCCAGCACCGCACCGGTGTATAGTCGATAATTTTCTTGTAATAGTCTTTCGCTATGTCCATTTCCGTAGGTGGTCCGTGCGGACGGATGAAATAGGTCTTCTGTTGGCCGCAGTAACAAAGAGACTTCAGAGTGAAGAAGAGTTGGAAGCGCGATTTGGAGAAGCAAAGTGTCTGAGTGCTGCAGCGTCGACGAATGAGGTTGCAGTGATCGCGAGTGGATGGATGCTGAACGATAACGAGGTAGGATAGAGATCTTGCTTGATGTTGCATGGTGGATTCGTTTGAGTGGAAGGGGATGCGGCGAGCGCGCTGCAGCCTGTTGTTAGAGGAAATCATCCAGTATATAAATGTCAGCTCACCTTCGATAGCAATGGCGAGGACAAGAAAGACCACCAATGCCACCCATCCCCTTCTGGGGTTTATCAGCGGTGCTTCATGCTTCCGGCTGGTCCGCGAGGTCCCCATATCACAGGTCTGGGCGAAGGAGGGTGATCGAGTGAGGAGTGAAGCTTCACGGCTCCAACTTCCAAATGACGGGAGCGGTAACCGATACAAAGGACCGCTGAGTTGTGTTTCAGACCGGGTTGCGAAAGGGGAGTAGTAACAAAGCCCACCCAGATTTGTGATGCACTTGGTGATGAGCTGGGTCAACTCAGCGATACGAGGTAGGTCGTGATGTTCGGTCGTCAAAGGCAGCGGGGGACCTTCTGCTTTCTAAAACTAGCTGAGGCGGTGCTGGAGAGCTCGTAAGGCTTGTGGTCTTGGCGTAAAGGAGGAATCGACAAGCTGGCTGACCCGCAGCTGCTTACGAGATATGGAATGCGAAGCAATGAAGGATTGAAGTCAGCTCTTCGACATAACCGAGCGGGCAAAGAAATACGCGTAGCTAAGCAAGGGTCAGCCGTAGCAATGGCGACCAGAGAAATGACCTCCACCATCCAGAGTCCAGGAGTTGAGTCTCGGTATACTCTTCTTGTTATGGTCTTCTGTGTAGCACATTTTGTATACAACAATCTCGGTGTTAGACCCACATGCGAGCAGGTATCATAAAGGCGGCCAAATCGCTCACAAGCATCTCACCTCAAGCTCTTCGTTCTCACCTCCTGAACCCATCTCCCCTTCATCTTACCAATCTCGTCTCACACTGGCCAGCTTTATCTACATGGCGACTATCTGATGGGTTGCAAGCTCTGAGGGATGGCGTGGGAGACCATCGCGAAGTCGAGGTCGAGGTCGGAAAGCAAGGTCGTGGGTATCTGGATCCAGACTGGCAAAGAGTCACGATGGGATTTGGTGAGTTCCAGTAGAGAGCTCGCGCTGAGTTTGATAAAGGCCTGTTTCTCGATGCTTTCATACTGCAAAATATACCATCATCTTCACGAGATCTTCCCATCGGTTACCTAGCTCAAGCCGATCTCTTGGAAGCACCCTCAGCGATTTCCTCTGCTGTCCCGCATCTGCCTCATTTCGATGTCGGTCCCCGTGGCTCCTTCTACCGGCGCACGATATGGATAGGGCCATCTGGCTCGTTCACGCCCTTTCATCGCGATCCATATATGGGGATATACTCTCAGAGTACGTTTGACAGCAAGCTCCTGTAGCTCACGCAGCAGTTATTGGCAAGAAAACATTTCATATCCTTCCGCCAGACGCTGAACGCTTTCTCGATCCCTCGCCGATTCAAATTCATTCCAACACCTCACGAATTCCCATCCCGATCTCCCGATTGTTCCCTACCCACAGCGGCGCCGTGAACAAAGACCTCCCTCTCGAAATTGTCAACAAGCTAGGAGACCACCTAAAGAAGGCTTTCGCTATGCCGGGCGCGTGTCAGGTCGATCTTTCAGCGGGAGAATCAGTACTGGTTCCTGAAGGATGGTGGCATTCAGCTGAGGGAACTCATGGGCCTGGCGTGGGTGTAGGTGGATGGTTTAGGTAGAATGCATAACCCTGTCACAACAAAATCGAACCTTGCTTCCCCTATTTGCTTTGATGATACCAAAGCTCAAGCAAAGAAAGTGAGATACGCTGTTGAGACGGCTGTGGCGCCGAGGACAGCGTAGCCGGTAGCGTAGACGCCCTTCAAAGTCAAACCTGACCACCCAGTCAGCTCGACCCATCTCGGAGCACCGCCATGACTGACCTTTTCCGACATCCCAAGACAGATGTCGAAGTCCGTTGTAGGTGTGGAACGTAAATGCGGACGCTAAAAGGGCCTTTGCAGAGTACTTGACATAAGCCGGGAGGTCGGAGACGAATTGAATAAGATGGGCAGAGTCGATGAA
This sequence comes from Tremellales sp. Uapishka_1, assembly GCA_035521475.1. Taxonomy (NCBI): domain Eukaryota; kingdom Fungi; phylum Basidiomycota; class Tremellomycetes; order Tremellales; species Tremellales sp. Uapishka_1. Next base: position 117,214 of record JASZXS010000002.1, on the reverse strand, counting down.
GGATACGTAGGGGTGAAGGAGGTAGATGATAGATGCACCATACAAGGCGCCGGATAGAGCAACCCCGGTGATTCGGTTGAGAGCAGAGAGAGTCGCGGTGAGCTATGAGAGTCGGTCAACTCAACACCAACGAGCATTGGCCGAGGAGTATCGCTCACTTGTTTTCGGTAGATGGCGAGATGGGGGGAAGTAGGTCGATGTTTTCGTTGCTCGTTCAAAATGACGAGGTTGTCTGCCGGTGTAAGGGGTTGCGTCGACGCAAATCTGTAGGGAGCAAAGGTCAGACCTTGATCGGAGCTGCTTTCATAGACAATGACTTGCCTTCTTTGGGTCAGCAGTAGTCCCGGAGCAGACGCTTTCAAGTACGGCGCTAATAGTCGAGAATGTCAGCTCGCCCGATCGTAATCCAATTTCGGAATGGAGCGTACCCGCGCCGACTGTCTTGAATACTGCTCTTCTCGTGATGATTGATGTGACCGACATGATGCCCTGCGTGGTGTGGAGATGCAGATGCGGGCAATACTAACTGAACCGCGATTCGTCGACGGCCACCGGTCATCGTCCATGGGCATCTCCGCTTATTTCCGATTGTGGCAAGCTTTACGGGCTAAACAAAATACTCTTAATGCTATAGACATATGTCTCTTGTACACAGTGTACACCCCGCCTTGTCAACCTGTCGCTGTTAATGCCACGCCCCGTTCGATCTAATATCCTTTCTATACAGACTCCTCGGAGACAGCAGCTGCCTCGTCCGCTTCCGCCTTCAAAACCTTGTCGACTGGTTCCGCTCCAACCCCACTTCCGCCAATAGCAACGTTGTTTCCCTACTCATCAGCGAGTCCGCCCAAGTAGACTTACAATCAGGTGTCGCATGATATCGCTCAGACTGATCACGCCGACAAGTCGTCCAGGCTGGGGATCGTCTTGTCCAGCAATGACGACCAAGCGATGGACTCTGCGCATCTTAATGAGAGAGAATACTGCACTGAGAGAATCTTGCGGAGAACAGGTAACCACTCCAGGGAAGTCTGGAGATCGCTGTTTCAGCGCCTGAGCGATGTTCAAATCAAGCGACTGGTATGCGCCGAGCCGAACGAGGGTCTAGCATCAGCGGTGTTTCTCACGCGGACTCACAATCACGTCTACCGTCTCGTAAAGATTGACTACTTTGCCCTGCTCGTCCACGATTGGTACAGCGCTGATACCCTGTTCGGAGAACATGTGGACCACGTCGAAAACAGTCGTTGATAATGTAGCCGTGGCAATAGGAAAGAAGGGATTTGGATCGGGAGCTGAACCTTCTCGAGCTTTGACATACGTCCCAATCCCGAGCTCTTGCACGCTCGCCGTGAGGTACTGGGTAAGATCCCGACACTTTCGTTAGTCGCACTTTCATTGGTGGACTCACATTCATGCTGATAAACTTGAGCACCCTGTACTGAGTCAAGACACTAATGACTACCTCTCCGTCCGTCTGAGTATCCTTGTCTATGAGAGGTAGACGACGAGCATGAGTCTGGATGAGCAGTTTACACGCATCGAAGAGTGGCCGAAGGGGATGGACCGATAGCAGAGGGGGAGGAGGAACGTTGATTTCCCGCTCGATGTCTGACGTCAGCACTATCAAGTGTCAGTAGAACGCACCTCTGAGGCTTTGAAGACGGAACTGCTCGACGTCTGCTGCAGCTCCTTCCCAACTTGATGTGTGGTAATAGTACTGGATGAGGTGAATTACATCTTGCACTGTAAACATTCCCGCAAATTTAGCCGTTGTCGTGTTCCAGAGCGGTGCCGACACGACGCCTAATTCAATTTAACCACGGAAGCCAGCACAGTCTAGAGAGTACGCACCGTACATTAACATGACATCCAGCGCCTTCTTCACTTTGAGTTGACTGTCGAAGACGATCAACCTAAAGCTGACTGGAAAGACATCGTAAGAAGACCTTTCCCGAAGGAAGGCTCTCAGATTCTCCAGCGCCTGGTTGTGTGTGAGGGGTTGTTGGGGAATCATGGGAGGGTGAGTCGCTCGGGATGGTCTTCTCGCGACAGATTGCCCAATCGAGGAGACGGATGCACCACCCGGCGCGGTGACACTCGAGAGACGTCGGCCTGGTATCGAATTCGAGGGACGTCGGGTAGATGCGTTGGGAGAGATTGGAATCGGAACGGCAGAGGATTGTGAAGACATGGTGACGTAAAGGATCCCGGTCAGCCGACCAGAATCGAAGCAGGGTATGGGGATTGATTATCGTGGAGGTGTATAGAGGCAATGTACGCTCGTATCCAACAGCATCGAAGGACGAGGGGATGCTGATTGTCTCGATATGGATGCTCGTCAATGAGAGCTGTTGGCGAGTGTTACTACCAGAGATGTTGGGCAGTCGCAATGAGACTTGAACTGCTGGTACCAGCGACGACGGAATCAAATTCCCTTCGTGGCAGGGTGGCAAATGCCTTTGCACAGTCAGACGGTACCTCTGCGGTTTCCGCTGCGGTCGTGCGTGTGGCGGCTCCGAGCCGGTGCTGAGCCTGTCTTCCTACCGAGAGCTATCAAGTTCCCCGTTTCTCCCTTCTCACTTCTTTCACTTCTTGCGTCTTCTATCTTCCTTCTTTCTCGCTTCTCTTCTTCGTCACTTCCTCATCCCCTTCATCCTTAGGCTCAACTTATCAGTTTTCCTGCCCTTTCTAGAATATCTGTATCCTATCTTTGAAGCTCGACACTCACTGGCAGGCCCCGTCGAAACAAGCGTTGAGCGGTATTAGTCCCGTCTTTTTCAGCTCCGTCACGGGGTCCTGTTGTGAGTATGTTTTTCCGTCTGTCTGTAAAGTGAGCTCTTCAGGGGCGTCAGCTGCCATTCTGGAGATGCGGATGTCCTCCTTGGCGCTAACAGCTGCCTTTCTGCTAGCGTCACTCCAATGCCAAACAGAGCGACCCAAGGGTTCAGACGGCGATTCTACGACCATCTTGGAGACGTGGCCCGGCAAGCCGAGACTTTTGCTCCAATCAATCCACCTCTATCATCTCACCAATCATTCCTCCAGGCGTCACCCACATCGACTGTCTCACGTCCACCGCTTTCAACCTCCCCTGCCAGTATGGGAGGCCACTCACGAACGCTTGAGGATGCCTTGGCAATGCTCGCTCATGCGCGTAACGCGGGGCACGCTCCTGAACGAGAGGACTCCACCCCTCCTGGCGGCGGAAGCGACCATAATGGTGAGAAATTTGCGGACAAAATCCACACTTGGCGGGAAGCGGTAAATGTTGGCTGTCAAGAGTATTCTCATGTGTCATTTAGATACCCCCAGACGAGACCAAAATACTCGAGCAGACCATCATCGCCCACAAGACGAGAATCGGAAAGCTGGAGACACAAATCGAGCAGCAACGGCGCAGATTGGAGGTTGGAGAAAGCACGAATGTAAGTCGACTTCGAAGGCCTCCCGTTGATTTCAGCGTTCCATTCATCAAGAGGTAGCCGCTCTCAGGCAGCGTCTGGGACGCAAAGATGAAGCCCTTGATATTGCTCGAAGGTTGTTCCAAGACCTTCAGCGAGAGAGGCGCCTTCATCCAGCGAATGATGTCGAAAACCTTCATGGATTGCTGGAGAAACAAAAGGAGACCCTTGACATTGAGATCGCAAAGAGAAAAGCTGCCGAGGTCAAGGAAGAATCTGCTTGCAGAGACCAGTCATTCAAGGCCAAAGAGAATCATGGGTTGAAAATAAAGATCGCAGACTTGGAAAAGCAGCTCCTTGTGCAAACCGAAATGGCGGGGAAAGCGAGACGAAGACTACAGGAGCTGGAAGTCAAAGTAAGTCAGTCTGCGCAGATTTCGAGGTATGCTGACGAGATTGTGTAATGCCTTAGGCGCCAAGTCAGGATCTAGTCGTGGAGCTAGAGCACTTAAAACACCAAGCGGCACTTCGACTGCAGGAGAGGGAGAGTGCTGCAACTCAATATCGGTCCCAAAAGGTTTGTATGCCTGATGTATGTTTACGCTAAAAGGTAAAACAGGACTTGACGGAACGTTTCGCGGATAAGTTGACCATGGAACGACGAAATGTTGTCGCGCTCCGTGAAGAGTTGCGTCTCGAAGTAAGTGCATCACCTAAACGCGCTGACAATCAGCGTTACGAGTTGGAGAAACTGCAGCAGAATGGCAGACGACTCGATGATGCGAATCGTTTGCTTCGAAAAGAGGTACTCAGCTTGAATGTCTTCGGCTCTGACCCCTTCAGATCCGCGGATTGAAAGCAGAGAAGAAGAGTATCTGGAAAAAACAGGCCAATATGTTCGAACATCCGAGAATGGTAAGTAGGGCGCGTGAGCACAGCTGACACAATCAGACCGATGACACCGAAACACACCACCAGAGGCAGCGAGTAGGGGCGGAGCAGGCAAAACATTTCGCGGTGAGCAACCCCCAGTATACTGAGGACTCTGTCTGAGTGAAGCGGGAGCAGGGAGCCGCTTTTCCGCTGCCGAGCGCAAATGAACCTACTAGATCTGAAAGATACTTTGTAAGTCAATGTGCGAGGAGTACCTGACTTGACGAAAGACTGGCTTGTTTGGGGACTCGAGCTCTCCAAAGCCGCCCGAGGACCCTTATGTGAGTTGCAACCCAGGAAACAAGCTGATATACAGGCGCATCTAGACGACATCCTCCGACCAATGTCACCTAAGCCGGTGAACAAGTGAAACCAACGCCCGACAGCTCATCAAGCCGTGTACAAGTAGAATCTGATCGATAGAGTTCATGTACAACTGTAACTATTCCACCTGAGTGTAAGTTCCTGGGAAGATTCCCTGCTTTCCGTTCAATTTGCCGGTCCACCAGTCGTCGGGATTCTCCGATCGCTCGATAAGTTCGATTCGATCTCCTGCGCTAAAGGACAAGTCTCCCGGCGCCTGTTGTCAGTGCGGTCATGGTCTTCGACATACCTGTGCCTCGAAATCGAAGATGGCCGTGCAGTATTTGGTGGCACTATAGCTGGGTTTTGGTTTGAGCGGAGGCGGAGGAGGGGCTTTCTTTAGCGGTGATGCGGATGCGTAAGGCGGCGGGGCGGCGATGCTAGGCGGGGCTCCGTACGACTCCTTTCGGTCCATCGTAGTTTTAGATGATACGGAAGAAGCGCGCGCTGGAGAGGCCGAGGTACCACTAGATTGTCGATGGGTTTGAAGCATTTTTGCTGCCATTAGCGTGGTTCATTTATCTGTCACGCACCTGTAGATGCGATTCGTTTCGTGATTTGAAGCTCATCGATCTGTTCTGCGACATCGCCTCGTTGTTCGAAATAGATGCCTTCAATATCGTTTCTCTCGACATCATATTTGCCATCCGCGAAAGATTGAACCTTTTCCAGCATCATGAAATACACATTGAGCCTATTTGTCAGCTCAGTAAGAAGGTTGTCGACTTACTGCATGTAATAGAACGAATGGAAAAGAGGATCGATGAAGCGAGTCGCCATGGCGAGAAAAGTGGGGAGCTCGGTCTTCAACAGATCGTTGTAATGTTCATATTCGCCCGATGCCAGCTCGAAATCTTGCTCGACCTGACGTTAGCTCATGGTCGGCAAGCCGACTCACCTTGAAGAGATTCTTCTCGTCGCTCAAGCTCTTTTCTTTCTTCTCCCTCAGCTTGTTCAGACTGTTGTTGTGCCGGTCATAGTCGACCAGTTTGTGATCTCTTTTGACGCACGTCTTTCGGATCTTCTTGCAGACGTCCATGAGTTCCTTACAAGGCTCAACAACTCGAGAGTCAATGAGCTCGAGTTCTGGCGCCAGAGTATCGCGTAGCTCCTCCATTAGACCTTGGTAGCTCGCTATATTCTGCATTGTCACCTCGGCTTGAGGGTATTTGGTTGATAGATTGTATTCGGCTCCCATGGGAGAAAAGAGAGTCGTGAATGAGTTGGAGAAGGCCGAGCCAGAAGTGAGGAGCGCTAGACAGTCAGCTCGAGCAGTGAAAGTGGAGACCTACAAGAGACTGCATCTCGAAAGACAACCGAGTCTTTGTGCATCTTCTCGCACGCTGCCTCGACAGCGGCGAATTTACGTTCACTAGCCAAAAAGGTCAGCGCTGTATAAGAGCATAGACATCACTGACTAGTCATTGTACTCTGGATCGCTGGATTCTGCGGGGGTCAGGAACTAATCGGGTCACCAAACATACTCTTTGCCATCCCAATTCTGCTCGTCAAATTATGCGGAGTCCTGCATGACGGTGAGCGGGCGACACGGAACTTGAGACACAGACGTACCGCATGACGGCTTTTGTAAGGCCCTTCATGATGGATAGAAGATACACGCAGTCGATGCAGCAGTAAAAGAGAAGGGAGAGATACGGGTCCGGCGTGACTGATTCGGGAGGCGGTGACGGAGTTGAGCCCGAACCCTGGGGCCTCTAAATGATACCCCCGATTAAAGATATGCCCAAGCGTAGCCTAGGGCTCAGTTTCCGTCACATCGTGCAGGCTGCCTTTGGAAGGTAGCAGGACTCGAGGCAGTCCACTTCGTGACATGGACGTTGTGAACATCCCTAGGCCGATAACCATCAAGATTGCGATGTCTTTCCGCAAAGCAAACAATCTTATACTACAGGTGAAGACGAGTGCCGCGACAGGACAACACGTACGCTTACTGGATGTGCTTGAGATGCCTGTTCAACTCAAGCGAGTGTACACGGACAGGACGGTTCCTTCGACCGTGGGACTCTCAATGTCTCTTGTCAACTCCCCTAGGAGGGGAAAATGGAAGTGTTAAAAGCTTCATATCTGGGATCCAAGAGGATACGCTGTACAGTGCTCCGGGTCGGTTTTGACGACCATTAGAGTACGATGGTGCTGTCAAACAACGACACCTTGGTTCCGAGACCGGAGTATCGAAGTCATGGTCTGCTTTCCTGCAGACCGAGTTCGCACTATCAGTAAGCTTCCGTTTGGCTATGCAAAGAGTGGTCTTTCGCCTGAGTGATAGGGAAATATGCAATGCGGGAACAAAATCCGATCTTGTTCAAACCATAGAGGTGACACTAAATCCTGGGACGATTGACCTCTCCTCGGAGTCTGCAAACGCCATCGATAATAAAAGTTGTTCTCACAGGCTGATCGAGGCGAAATTGCAAAAGCTTGCCAGAAGTTGTTGTCAAGCGGAGGCGCCCCTGATCAGAGGATACGTGAGAGGTACAGCCGTAATGCATGCTCGGTGCATAGCAGATACGTTCCGGAAAGAAAGGATGCGTAAGGAGGTTCGAGCTTAGCCGTCTTAATTGGCGGCCTGGCGTAAGGAAGATCGAGCGGCCGTCTTGATGGGCGGCCTCAGCTCCAGGCTACGTAGAGCAGGGCAAATTGTTAATTTGTACAAGACCCGACCAGTTCAGTAGCGCCGAGCCACAAGTGAAGGGCCAGAACTGTGACGAGCTCTGAGCTGAGCACGACAAGACACAAGCTTCAAGCCGGGCATAGGCTTTTGACATTCCAAGGAGGACCGAAACCAAGCGCACCTCTGCTGCAATCTCCTCCGCAGGCTTTCCTTTGGTTTTGGTCGAACATCGAATCCTGCTGATTACAGGCTTGGCCTTGAACTGGCCATCGGATCATAACCTCCCAGATTGGGGACTGGAATCGATGGTCAATTGAGTCAGTGCGCGGATCCATTACGACCATGATTTGTACCCAGCTGACAATGAATTCTGACATCATTCCTTGCTTGTACATACCACTCTTGAAGGACTGGCTGCAAAACAAAGCCGTCTTCAAGGTAGCTAGCTATCCGAGTCGGGGGTTCGGTTCTCACAGGATCGGTCGCTTGACTCTCCATGCTTTGGCTCGAGCCGACCTTGCTGGTATGAGCTATCTTCATTTGCCTCTCTCTTGGCTTCCCCTTGATCATAGTACTGCAGTACATCTCGGAAGTTGGCTTTGCCCGGACAGGCCTTATGTCTTGAGCAAACTCGAGATCAGGGGGAGCAGAAACAAGCGCTGGCATAGGCGTCTGCCGTTCAAAGACAAGCGGAAAGACTTCACCGAGTTCTGTCCATCGAAATTCTTGACCGAAGACCAGTAGGTTGAGTCTTGTGTGGTAGCAATTGAACCGCATACAAACCTTAGAACAGCCGAGGGTAAGACGTTGTGTAGATTTGCTACCAGGCATTCCGAGGCCTCTGCCGTTCGCCGGCTGTCTGTATCACGATAGTATCTCCCTGATAGATACATAGATGCTGAAAAAGTCCGTCAAGCACTCCACGATGGGAAGACGGCTGAAGCCGGAGAGGTCGCCTTACCTCTGCAGCTTGGCTCAAGACGTCATTGTTGTAGCCAGAATTTCCCGGACAAGAGGACTCAGTCCCGTCGGTTTGTTGCTCATATCTCGCTTCTTCCATCAAAAACCCGGCTTCAGATTACCGCCTTAGGGATTTCCGCCGTCACCTGTACTTTCTTCAAACACGATCGCACTCCATTCGTATCTCTGTGTTTACGTTCTTCGCAACAAAAACTTGTAGGGACCATCTCCATTTCTCAATATTCATCGCATGTATGTCGCTGACTCTGAGAGTGTCCCACCTCTTGTTCCCAATATTCATCCCATGTCGCTCGGCTCTAAGAGTGCCGTTTGTATAGCTTTACAGCCGATCTACAATCTTTCACGGCCTTTTCGTCTTCGCAACTTCCCGATTGAGGTGGTTCGGGGTATTTCTTTCGACAGGCAAAAGGGTTTTCATCGAAACGAAAAATTTTGCATTGTGTTCACCTTGAATTCTTGCCCAAAGAGGCACTCACGCGGGAGAACCATTTGCGAATTTCATTTTTCGGGGACTTTTCGAAACGTAACAGCGTTATCTCGCGCGGATCGCGCATTTCTTGCTTACCGGCCAGGGATATTTTTGCGGATTGATTATAATACTCATAAGTAAGCAAAAATGTCTGTCTAATAAGCACGCACTGGCCTTCACCCAGCAGCCATCCTGGCATCAAGTACTTTTGAGGTCTGCTGTGATGTCTTTGCTCACACTTCGGCATCATCATCTCTGGGAGCCCCAAAGCGCGAATGTGAGGGAATCAAAAGTAACATGATGAGCTAGCGTGCGATGAGATCGTAGTGAGCGATCATCGTTGAGAAGAGCAGATCCCTCACCGCGAGCTCTCCAGCTGTAGCGCATGCGTCAAATTGAGATTCGTTTTCTTCCTTTTACTGCTCTGCTTGCATTTATTGATCCCCCATGCCATGCGCAGCACAATTCATCCGACGGAATGCAGTGGCTCTCATGACTTCCCGCTCCCTTGCCAGGTTATCTGGCTCCATTTCTCAGCCCTTAGTTATTCAAGTACGCACGCCCCCACCGAACTGTCTACATGTCGTACGCTACACCCTCTATGCAAGCCCACCCATGCTCATTCGATGACTTCTTCGGGCTGCTTTCCGTTTCCCCCCTTACCCGCATTCTTGTGTTCCCCCTCGCGTGCTCTCCCGATTCATTATTGGTACATCTTATGCCACAGTTCAACATTCCATAGTCCAAGGTACGCCTCCAGGCCCGCTTCTCACGCCAACTCAGCCACTCCTCTGTACTCTCGGCTACTTGAAGGGTCCTCGCGGCGGACTATCGGTGATGGAGGGAAGGAACGGGGCTACTAGAGACTGTCACAGCAAACCAGGCCTGCTAGTGGGGCTCCGATCACAAGAATCGCCAAGTGATCAGCTGAGAGACTCTTGGTCGTCGATGTTAAGGCAGATATTAGTCGTGCTCATCACAGGGTCGCTTTTTGTCCTGCTGCTATGGGCGTGTTCTGAGCGAGGAGGAGCGATCTCAGAGACTCTCCTCCAACCGATTTGATTGTAGCGTCGTTTGGTGACATTGCAGCGCATTGGAGCTGAATGATGTCTTGCTGACTAACCAACTACCTTCGCATTTCGTTCCCGGGAACAAAGTAATACGTTGCTTTACTGCCGACAATATGTTCTACGCGCCCAGCAACCCACGAGCCTTTAGAAAGGAGCATCCATTGTACAAATTTCTAGGCGTCGTCGAGGAGCTTGACCCATGAGTTTAGTCCGCTTTCTTGAATTAGGTCTTGCCCATTGTTCAAATAATGGCGGAAACGATATACAGGATGGCTAGTCTGCGGTCATCTATTTACCTTCTTCATGGCTTTGCCTTGCTGGTGTAGATATATTCTATACCACACTCAACTATCACGACGGCATTTTAGGCAAACCGTATCTATAGGCGTTCAATACGTATCCCACCTTGACATCCCGAGGAATGTCTCTCAGAGGTCGAGTCTTCTAGTATGGCAGTCGACAATCATAGAAAGCTTCTATTCCTCGAGTCACCAAGAGGGTACTCAACTACGCATTGACCTGTTCTTGCCCTTAGTAATTTTTGTTGGTTTTTATTACCTAGCAAAGCTTCTATTGGAAACTCTCAAGGTCACGTTCGATGGATGACACGGTCCGATTCGGCGATTGTCATCGTTGCTACAGCCGTCGGATACCGGCGTCATGGCTAGGTCCAGAGTGAGATTATACCCCGTCGACGTCGAGAGGCTTACTTACACATTCTCACGTATCGTTATTCCTTGATCCCCGATCTGGACTTGCTGTGACTTGTGCGAGACCGGAAGGCCTTGACAGCTCAAGGAGAAGAAGGCATTCCGGAAGCCACACTGCCAAGCCTTTCACTCTCAGTGTATTGGGTTTGCTGTGTCCAAATGTGAGTGACACATCCATCTCCTCATCACTTCATTTCAAGGATGACATAATTGGGTAATCACCCTACGTCCAAGTCGGTGATTCCTGCAATCTATAGTCTGCTAGCGGGCTTATCCTGCTTTGACAGATAAAAGTGATGCAGAGAGAAACCGAAGCAAGCTGCCTGCTGCTGTTCGTCGTCGTTAATTTTCATAAATGACATTCGTAAATAACATTTCATGCATGGTCATATATTAACAGAATTTCATTACTTTCGGTTGATCTCACAGTCCAAGGACAAGGACAGTCCTGGCCGGAGTGTACACTTGGAGCCAATTCTTTCTGCCATTCCATTCCATGGCCGTCGTGAGGTAGCGTCCCTGAACATCGATTCGATCATGTCCGCCGTACTTTTTCTCGTCGCTGCTGAGAATAACCTTGTACTCTCCTGGAGTTTCGACACCGACTCGGTAGTCAACAAACGACTGAGTGGGATTGACTGGACGTCATCAGCTTGATACTTGAAGAAGCAACTTACAGTTGAAGATAAAGAGAAGGCCAGCTCGTTCGAATACGATGACCTTGTCACTCTCGTTCTTTAGAGAGACGTACGCCTGGGAAGGGATCGGTTTTGGCTGGAGAGCATTTCAAAAGTCGTGCTGCACATACCTGAGGCGCACTCAACCATTTGTATGTATCTTCCAAGGTGTTCATGGTGATATCAAACTCGTACAGAGAACTGTATCGCAATAGCGGATCATCGACGAGATTAAATTGTCGTCGGGCGTGAGCGAAGGAGTTACCATTTCCCTCTCGCGGAAAATCCATCCATCTGAAATAGCGTTTTCCATCAGTTGTTGAACTGATCTCGAGACGGGGACGGAATCACTCAGGATGCCCAAACTCGTTACCCTCGAAATTCAGATAGGCTTCTCCTCCTAAAGTATGAACGATGAACCTAAAGATGAGGAACTAATGTCAGAATGACCACAAAATCGGGAATAAACTTGGACTCGCCGGATCATCTTGTGCAAAGCTAATCCACGATCGATAATAGGTGTGAGAGGTGACACGTTAGACATGAAGTCGTCTAGAATAGAGCATCTCAGTGCCCAGGGCAAGGGAAGCAAACAGGCAAACCTACACATTTCCTTGTCCATAAGCCAGAAAGCCAGTGTCTTGTCGCCCACCAGAGCTTGATCGTGACTTTCCGCGTACGCCACGCTTCGTTCCGCGTGCCGTCTATTCGTCAAGGTGTGCACAATGTCGCCCATTTCCCACTTGTCATCCGTCGATTCCTTCAACAACTTTATGAACATATCGGGCACAGCCATAGACAGTCGATAGTCGAATCCAACACCTCCTTCCGATACTGGTCGACCGAGGGTGGGCATACCGGAAACGTCCTCGGCAATGGTGACAACGTTTGGATACAGCTCGTGCAGCATCTGATTGGCCTACCAACACGTCAATCTGATCCCATGATGGTGGCTGATGACTTACCAGCATGAGGTATACCATAGCTTCCATGTCGACATTTTCGCCGAAGTATTCATGGTAACCACCTGGATGTCAGTTCCTGCCGATGAACAAAAGACTCACCAGAGAAGCCAGTCCCGATGCCATGGTTGGTGTACATCATTGATGTCACCCCATCAAACCTGAAGCCATCGAACATGTAGATGTCCATGTAGTATCGAAGATTCGAGAGGAGGAATCGAAGGACTTCATGAGACCCGTAGTTGAACAGCCGCGAATCCCACAATTCGTGTCTGCCTTTCGCACCCTCGTGAAAATACAGGTGATCGGTGCCGTCAAACATGTTGATTCTAAAACTGTCAGGGGACGAAGTTTGCCAAACATTACTACTGGCTCACCCATCAAGGATGTTTTTACAGGCGTGCGAATGAACAATGTCCAGCAAGACTGTGAAACCCATCTCGTGGGCTTTGTCGATGAGGGATTTCAACTCCTCTGGAGTACCTGCGTTCCCTCAGTCAGCTGGCCAAGTCTTGCCACTCACCGTAACGAGAAGACACGGCGAAAAAGTTGGTCACTTGGTAGCCGAAAGCTGTTTATAGGCGTCAGCCGCTGTTAACGGAAAGAAAGCTTGACGTACAGGCATAGTAGGCATGCTCCATGATGGCCATCCTGCGTGGATGTCAACTATGAGCAATCCAAAAGGCGAAGACGCGTACATCTGAATACAGTTATAGCCATTCTTCTTGATTCTTGGCAAGACATCCGTTTCAAATTCTTTGTACGTGGTGACTCTCATATTCGGACTAGAGATGCCGACTAAACAATTTGTGCGTCAGATCCAACCGGAGGAAACAACGAAACCTACCATGAGCCTCGTAGATCTTTAGCCCCTCCACGCTTCTTTTTGAATGCCCATATCTGAATTGGTAGGTTTCCTCTGCGGGTGGATTCCAGAAGCGACCGTCGTAGATTGGCGAAATATTGAGATCTTGGGTGACTCTGGTGATCCAGGCTGGGATTCGGTCTATGGAGACACCGCTCGGAGTGGTCATCGATATCTTGACCATAGAGTCATGCGGGATTGCGCAGACCCCTGGGGCGACCGGAGGCACGTAGCATTCCCAAACGCCGAAGGGCGACTTGGTCATTAGGTTGGCAGTATGAGACCACTGGTCTATGATTGAACGTGAGGGAACAGCGTAGAGCTGGCGGTTAGGTAAAGCACTAACTGAAGTCTCCAATCAATCTTGCCTCGACAGCTCCCGGAGCCCACTCTCGATACCGCACGCCCCCATCAGAGTCTACCTGGAATCCCATGGTCTTGTATCCCTCTGAGAAATGCGCCAATCCGCCCTCATGCTGGTCGATATCGCCCAGCACCTTCTGATAGGCAGAGTATCGCTTTCGCAAAGCATCGGAACAGGGTTCCAGCCTGAAGGAGAGGACAGCGCGATGTTCAGCAAGACCATGTCTCAATTCCCCAAGCCGAGACAAGAGGTAGTGGATTCAGGACAGAAAAGGTAGAAGGTGGATGATGTTTGGGCTGCAGGGATAGGAAGACTCACCAAGGGTCTGACTGGACGACTCCGGTTCCTGTAATTATATCAGTACGGCTTGATCCAAGGGATGGGGAGAAAAAGAAGCTGAGGAATGATCACCGCAGCTTTCGCTCAACGCTCCATAGCATTGCGGCACGATGTACCAAAGAATACCCCAAAGTTTTGGCGGAATGGGGAGGAGAGATTGGCAGGCATAGAACGAATGCTTACCGTCTGTTGGCATGAGCGAGTCGTCTTCCGTGGCTGTCATGTTGTTCAAGCTTGCTCCCATGATGAGTGACAAGCTATGCAGGAGTTGATGTCTGATAGAATGACGGCAAACAAGAGCGGAATGCTGGACCATTGACCACCAAGGGAGACATGACGCAACGGGCCCCACAACTCCACACGAACCCCCGCAGCAAGGACTTTTCCGATCCCCCCATCTTAGAAATGTTTGCCACTCCTTTTTCTCGACAGCTCTTCGGCCAGCACCTCTTTTATCGCTCAACGAGACGTTACCATCATGGTCTCATACTACGACGAGCTCGAGATCGAAGACTTTACTTGGGATCCAGCTGCAAACGTATTCCATTATCCTTGCCCATGCGGTGATCGCTTCGAAATATCAAAGGCTCAGCTAAGGGACGGGGAGGAAATTGCAATCTGTCCAAGCTGCAGCTTGATCGTCAGGGTGGTTTACGATTATGTACGTGTATCTCGGTTCTCACTAAAAGATTTGCAAGGAACTGATACGAGATGCAGCTCGACTGGGAAGATTATGCCTCCTCGGAGGAAGAGGACGATGCAGAGTCATTAAAGTCAGCCGAGGATCCCGCCGAATCCCCCATCACCAGTTCCTCCCCTTCACCCACTACCATCGAAACACAGCAGATGCAGGCAGTTCTTGCTTCTGGATCCCTTCAAGCGAAACTTTCATCAAAAAAAGGACGGGAGGACGAGCAAAAGGTTAGAGAAGGAAGAGCAGATAATATCGAGGGATGTCCCGCGCAAAGGACAAGCGAAAAGGACGATGCCGTACAAGGGCTGTCGAATCTGACGATTTCCGGAGGTTGGCAAGGACAGAAGGGTGACGAGGGTGGCCAAGAACATGTGAATAAATGAGAGGGCAGACCTTTATGTATGATTTTCGCTTTCCATTGACCCTGCTTCTTCATCGATTGCCGACAGCCATGGACACCGGTCTTGCTCGCCTTGTTTTCTTCACAGGCCGTGGAGCTCTTATCAAGTGCTGGGTCAAAGGACGATATTCCAGCTCGGGAGTGATTGATTTCATCAAAGCGCTCCGGTCTTCCGCTAGACGAGCGGCAGAAATAATCCAGCCGTGCGGGAGCTGCGAGCTGAAATCTATCGTGTGGACCGCCTAGACTGTGAGGCGTATTGACAAGCTAAGGTACATTGATGGAATGCATATCGACAAGACCATGGTGTGAGTCTAAAAGTCGCCAAAGAAATGATCATACGGTCCAGTGCCCTCCTTTCCATACTCGCTAACATCGGCCTCTTGGTATCGATCAAATCTGACCGACTATGAGCGATCGACATCGAAGCCGAAAACAGGACACTCACTGGCTAGCATCTCCCTCTCCGTCGATTTTGGGCACATAAGGAGCCGGGATCTCCCTTCGGTAGAGCTTGTCCCAATCGACTTCGGCGAACCAGCCGTGGGCAAAGATATCCGACGACCCAGCCCTCAAGTTTCCATATCTCTTGGTCAAATCTCCGACCAGCAGGTTTTTCAAGAGCTCCTTGGCCAAAGCATCGAAGTAGGTCGGATACCTCACCTTGCCGGCAATGATCTGCGACGTCAGCGTTTTCCTGGAGTTCGTGCCAACCTTTTCATATAACTTCATCGGGTTACCGTCTTCAGTGAAGAACGGTGGATAACCAGCCTAGCGACGTAGTCAGCCACAAGTTTCCAGCACACGACCCACTCACCAGCATTTCAAAGATCAACACCCCCAAAGCGTACCAATCCACACTTTTATTATAACCCTTGGACTGCACCACCTCGGGAGCCACTACCGAAGGATTAATGAAGTATCTTCGTCAAAACCAAGGAGGCACGCACGATAATCGGGTGTTCCACAGAGAGTCCATGTGATATCTGGAACGTGCTTCGCAAACCCAAAATCTGTCACTTTGACGTGACCATCCGCTCCGAGCAACAAGTTTTCCGGTTTGAGATCACGGTAGATGATATCCAGAGAGTGTAGATAATCAAGGGCGAGTGCTACTTCTGCAGCATAAAACTTGGCCACGGAGTTGGGGAATCGCTGGGAAATATTAGTTACGCTCAACCGCGTCGTGACCACCCACTTGACTCTTTCGGAGAAGACTGAACAGCTCTCCTCCTGCCACAAAGTCCATGACCATGTAAAGGTTATTGACATCCTGGAAGGTACCCCAGAGGTTGACGAGGAAGGGATGTCGCACCCTGACCAACATTTCTCGCTCCGAATTGGTATGCTCGACCTGCTTCATCTTGATAACTTTTTCTTTTCCCAGCACCTTGACAGCGTAGAAACGGCCGTTGTGTTTCGAACGGACAAGATGGACTCGCCCGAATGATCCGGTGCCGAGTCTGGCAGAATTGTCAACGATTCGAACGCGAAGCAAAGGGTCATTGACACTCACGTCCGCTCGATTTGAAAGTCGGCGAGGGCATATCGACCAGCAGTTTTACGAAGGGGTTGTCCGCCTTGACCGCCGGCAGCAGGGGTGGCTACTTTGGCGGTGGCAGGGAGCTGAGTGGCTACGGTATCGAGAGCGGCTTGCGTGGCGGCTGCATTGATAGCGGCAACGCGAGCTTGCTGGGTAGCGTGATGAAGGTTGGCTTGCGCTTGGGCAGCCTATGAGGGGTAAGCACGACTCGTGAGCATGTTTCTAAACAATGGTCCAACCAAACACACCTGCTCTTGAGCATCCCTGGCTTTTTCTCTGATCCTCTCTTCATCGACACTGCTATGTCGACCTTGCTCTGGTGCACTGCCCAGACTCAGACCGGAAACATCCATCATCTCGACACTCATAGTCCTGTTGCCGTATGTAGGCTGAGCAAAGTCGTTTCCTGCTGGCGGAACCTGGTTCTGAATATTCTGGCCCTGCACACCGAGAGCCGAAGACAGTGTCCGACCACCAGCAGGAACAGCAGAGAGCGAAGAGGATGCCGACGATCCGTTTGCTGATGATTGGGACTTGGAGAGAAGGTTGAGGGGAGGTGATGGTGAGGGCCTAGTAGACATCGAATAACAAAGGGGACGTCGCGAAAGGGAGGCAAATTCGTTCCGAAGGAGAGCAAGAAACCAAACGTTAGCCGAAGTCCGCATGTAGTGTCTCGGCACTATGCTTGAGGTCTGACTCACCCCTCTACTCCTTCCATAGGAGCCGGGCTGCTGATGGCATTTGACGCCTGAGTATAGGATGGCGAAGAGTTTGATTTTGTGAAGTACGAGTTGGAAGTGTGGGCAGCAGGTGATGGTGGAGCCTGTGCTTTGCTGGGAGAGGAAGAAGGGAGTTTGCGATGAAGCTTGTCGGATACTTTGGCGAACATGGTGCCAGCGAGGAGGTGCTCGGACCCGTCGAGGGAGGACTAGAGACGCGAGGCGTTTGCTCCAAGGGTTTGAAAGGGATAGATTGGCGGAAAAGAAAGGTAGATGGATTGCGGGTGTTGCTCACGGTCGAGGTCGAAGCTGGAGGAGAGTGTGTTAATGTATGTGTATGTACAAGGAAGGGATGGCTATGGATGTCGAATGTATAGACCGAGCCAGTTTGGAGAGAGGTGGGATCGGGTAAGAGGCTGGAGGCAAGCAAGGGAGGCGTCGGATTATGACATGATATTACCACAAGCGGCGAAAGTAAGGACAACCCTCACCCAATTGATCGCTATCATCCACCCGCACACTGGCACTAATAAGGTATACAGACGGCTGCGGCCATAGATACGCGACAGACAGCGGGCAGCACATCTCATACACGATGAGCATGCTTGCGAGTGCCATCCTGCTCGTATTTACAGTACGTATCACTAGCCGCCCGCCCCCGGGCACCATGCACCCGAGTCTTCTTATCAACGCTTTCTTGAGTCACATGATCAATCACAAGCGGGGCTCCCCACCTCTTCATTTTATATTCTCTTGTTTCGACTTTTGGCCTCCCCAAGAGTTCCATGTTCATTACTCGAACAACACGACCAATCTTGACAACTACAAGCGCGATCGTCACTGCTCCCACTCTACTATACATGTCTTTGCCCGCCACACGAGGCCGGGCCTCTCACACCCAATCTCGAGGACGAGGAGGCAATCGAGGCCGAGGTCGCGGAGGGTTGAGCAATGCGTCAGCGTCTTTGGCCGTTGCCTCGCAGACTTCCACGCCAATGGATAGCGGCATAGCTACTCCTGTTGAAGAGGAGACTGCTACTGTCGTCCGCAAGAAATTCAGAGAGTTCGAGGGGTTGAGTGACGAGCTATTACGAAATCTTCCCTTTGAGCGATGTACCGAGGTAACTAGGTTTCTCACTTGAGACTCCTGTTGGCTGATACATAGCTTTAGGTCCAAGAAGCGACCCTTCCCACTATTCTTGCTCAGCATGACTTGCTCGCTCAAGCCAAAACTGGTACTGGAAAGACACTTGCTTTCCTGGTACCATCTATCCAACGTCTCCTGTCCCTTCAGAAGGCTCCCGCTCAAGGCTTCACCTCTATCTTGGTCCTTTCGCCTACCCGAGAGCTCGCTTTGCAGATTGGCGAAGCTGCGGAAGGGCTCCTCGGAGGACAAGGAGGTAAATACGGTGTAAAATGCGTGGTCGGTGGAACAAACATGGACAGAGACGTACGAGATCTCAAAACGCAGAGGTGAGCCTTCGATGTCCCGTTGGGGCTAAGCACGACTGATCGTTGGCCCTTTTTGGTGTGCCTTGGAAGGGCAGATATTGTGGTAGCAACTCCCGGTCGACTGGTTGATCTGTTACAGAACGGTGGTATCAAGCCTCGCTTCTCCCAGTTGAGTAAGCCTATACCCATCAGTCAGGAAACCCGTTTACGAGTCAACTTGTTACTACAGAGACCTTAGTTCTTGACGAAGCCGACCGACTTCTCGATGCCGGATTCCGAAGAGAGCTCTTGCAGATTCTCGAATCCCTCCCAGACCGGAATCAAGTCGCTCGACAGACTCTGCTTTTCTCAGCAACGATCCCCAAAGAGGTCCATACCGTACGCCGCTATCCCTTCAATGATGCTGTGCTGAATATCAGTCGTGCAATAGATCGCATCGCTGGCTCTCAGCCCCGCTCACAAATTTATCACTACACTTACCGAGGAAGATGTCAACGTACACGAGCATGTCATGCAAGAGTCTTTGATCGTCCCTGGTGGGGACATTCTACCCGCGACATTGGAAGTGCTGCTTCGAGAAGAAGAGAAGGGCAAATCCGGAGGTGGCTTCAAAGGTGAGTTTTTGCTCTCGAGAGAGAAGTGGCCGCTGACATTTCGGTAGTAATGGTCTTCCTTCCGACGGCTCGAGCAGCAGGACTATTCCACGACCTCTTCACCGCCCTTCCGATCTCGTTCCCCGTATGGGAGATCCACTCTCGGATGTCACAGTCCAAACGAGTCAAGGCAACCGATTCCTTCCGAGCAGCAGAGAGAGGTGTTCTGTTCTCCTCGGATGTTACGGCTAGAGGGATAGATGTTAAAGGCGTCACCGCTGTGGTTCAAGTGGGACTGCCCAGTAGCGCTGAGCAATGTAAGACGACTCCTTGGTCGAGACGACGATCAATGTTACTGACTAACCTGTCCAGATGTTCACCGGTTGGGTAGGACCGCTCGAGCTGGCGCGTCTGGGCACGGCGTCATCGTCTTAGCCGAATACGAGGCTTTCTTCCTTCGAAACAGGGAAATGCAGACTTTCAATCTACACTCTTACGCATCAACAGTCATCGCCGAGCGATCCCGAGTGATGATTGATGCCGGTCTTCAGAATGTCTCCGACGAATCGAAAGGCCAAGCATACCAAGCCTGGATCGGATATTACAACTCCAACTTGCGAGCTCTCAAGTGGTCCCAGGCCGATCTCGTTCGAAACGCCAACGACTACGCGAAGACAGCGCTCCATTACCAAGGAGCGGGTTCTCAGGATTGGAAACCTCCGGGCTTGTTCGCCAAGACTGTCGGCAAGATGGGCCTGAAAGGAGTACCTGGACTGAATATTGTCAAGGAAACACCAACGCCGGGTCAAGGAGGTGGAAGGGGAGGAAGACAAGGCGGAGGTCAAAGGCTACCTGCCGCCAATCCACAGCTCGGCAAGCGTGAAAGGGAGATTGATACTTCGGCAGCGTCGCAGCGACCAATCGGAGGAGAAGTCCGAGGCGCTCCGAGAGGAAGGGCCAGAGGCGGAGGAGGTGGCCGAGGCGGCCGAGGGAGCCGGGGAGGTGGCAGCGCCAGAGGGGCCTTCTCAGGTCAGAATTAGATATTGCTTGCGGCCTGATGACGTAGACGAAGACCACGAGAAGACATAGCGTCCCTTGCTGAAGCTTTCCGCCCTCTGTCTCGTTGCAAGCTATAGCTCGAACGGTAGGGTGCTCCGTAGTCTATTGAGCTCAAGGGAGGCGTGGCTCGACGAAGCTCACCTCCATGTCAGATGATGAGCATCGGAAGATGGGGAGCACGCACGGCCCCGTTGCGAAGTCAACATCAGCAGCGATGAGACTCTCCCATCTGTCTTGAGCTGCGATACTGAACCAACTTGAGGATAAATCCAGAAGCCAGGGAAAAGACTGCCTCGAAGCAAAGAGAGCGAGGGCGGCTAAATCACATCGTGACGGTACTTTGCATCTAAGAGGGAAGCCCTGGGAGGACCGTACGTTCATCGAGCAGCTTACTTTTTGTGAACGACATGTCAACGGACAGATAGCTGCACAGGCGTTCATCACAACAAATCAACCAACAACGGATCTACCGTAATCACGTGCGGACCAGGCCGACGATGAGCCTCGTTGTCTGCAATTGGATTTGAGCGTCATTCGTCTCAGCACAACCTTTACTTGATACCTCACAGCAATGGCAGCACCTCAGTCGGCGCCGCAACCAACTGAACATGCGTCACGCACAATCACCACCACCCATACGCCCTCGAACGGTTCCCAGGCAGACACAGCAGCCAATCAAATCGGGGTGTTAAGGTTACGAGGGGGACCTATGCGGAGACAGAGAGTAATATGGGCAGAAGAG
Organism: Tremellales sp. Uapishka_1; assembly: GCA_035521475.1. Lineage (NCBI taxonomy): Eukaryota > Fungi > Basidiomycota > Tremellomycetes > Tremellales > Tremellales sp. Uapishka_1. The sequence continues at coordinate 96,243 of JASZXS010000002.1, read as the reverse complement.
ACAGTAGACAATGAGGGCATGGGGAGGAAGAAGTCCAAGAGTGAGTGCGAAGAGTCAGCCATCTGGGCGATACAGCTGACACGACACCATGGTAGTCTGCTGCATCTATCACCGGCCCAAAGCCTACGACGAATCCTCTTCCGAGTCGTCCTCTTCCGACGCAGAGTCTGATGTATCGAATGATCAACCCGCACCCGTGCCACGGCGTATAGAGCAGAAAAAGAATGGCAAGGCAAAAGATACCAGCCAGAGCTCAGAGTCGGAAGGCGGACAAGGGAACGACCGTGCGAGGTAAGTGGAGCTTCCCTTCCATGGAACGGATCTTTTATCCACCACGGCATCGGATCAGGCCATCACGTCCGTCCAAACACCGTCATCAACATCATTACGCCGACTGCTGCAGTCATCCTGGTCCTTCGAAACCACCCGCGAAGGCTAACAAGTACGATGTCCAAGACAAGGGGAAAAACAGTGCAAAAGACTAGTTCCGCGGTAGAGTAATATACAGTTCCGCTTTTCTGTATTTTTAAACAACTGGATCGAGATGTAACTGTATGATTCAAACTACAGGACGTCACTCATGACATCCCAACGCTCGGGCCCTCGGCATCATACAAGCCAGTTGTTAAACAATCCAATCCCAGTCGGAACCATCTATCACTACTGCCGCTCAACGGCTTCCCTCTCATCTTCATCGACATGGCCAAAGCAAATCGCTCTCGGAGCAGTTTGAACGCCATAGCTGTCTTCGGCTGGACATGGTAGCGGATTTTCCGGTCAATCTGGAAAGACGAGGCGGAAAACTACGGCCGAGATTAGAACGATTACTAAGAATTTTCGAGAGACACACTGACTCGAAAATCGGCGGAGTCCCCACAGAGGAGAGCCAGAGCCCTATCCTCTACCGGTCCTGTCTCCCAAGCATACAGCTTTTTGGATTGCATGATGGTAAAGTAGACGACATAATTGGAACCAAACTCAGACTTCGGGACTCGGAAGTTGATGGAGCTCGGATGCTAGTCCAAGGTCAAAGAGGCAACAGCAAAGGCAAAGACTCACAATTGCAGCTGCTTGCTGGTTGGTGATGGTCTTCAGGACTCCAGAAGAGACATCCAATGCCAGAAGCTTGGGGTACAGCCCAGCTGCCAGCGCAGCGCTGATGATTTGCGGAGATTCGGCGTTGACATTACTGCTAGCAGGGACCGATACGAATCGGGTTCGGAACCCCTTGGAGAATCTCGCTCTGTGGATTGGTCAGTTCTGCGTCACGCCCCATTCTATGACTTGCTGATTGATCTCCTGGCGTAAGCCGCCGTCCACTTCCACGAAGCCCGTGTCGACGAGATATCTGTGGTCTTTAGTCATGAACGCTGGCAAGGAGAGCTTGTACGCACGACAATAGCTGTTGACGGAGCTCCTCGATCTGCTGTAGATTCTGGATTCAGGTTGTGGTTAGTCCGGTCCGTAGGCAGCCAATGCAACTTACCTGATGCGACACGAAATTGCGCTTGCAAAAAGTACGGACAAAGTTGGGATTGTCTGAAGCTCTTCGCCAACTAGCAAATACGTTGTGAATAGTCAGAAAATCGCTGTTGCCTGTATAGTAGGGTCAGCCGTCAGCCCGGACAGAACGACCAGGCAACACACACCTATGGCGAAGGCTTTCTTGGCATTGTCGGCCTGAGTCTCAAAGCCGAACGGCGTGACGAAGGGCGATTTGCTGTTGAGAGTTGCTGCTATCGTGAGAGCCGGGTCCAGACACTTGAATAAGGCGGCGACCAGCAGGAACTTTCCTAGGTGGACATCCATCGGTAACCTGCTCAGCAGTCTACCCATGGGCGTGATTTCTTCCGATGAGGTAAGTGCCTTGACTTCCACCAGAGAGGCGATGGCCCGCTGTATATTTAGGGCGGACGGCGCATCCAAGGCTTTTGACAAGACATCCTCGATCGAATTGCCGATCTTGACCTTGAGAATCTTGATCCGTAGAGCTAAATCCTGCAAAGACAGCCGAAGCATCTCTGGCACTGGATGTTCTGCCAGCTAAAGCAATGATTAGCGTGCGATCATTGCAAAGAGTGGAAACTCACCTGGGCATCATGTCTAGCCTTGGTGAATAAGTGAAACGCTAGACCTTCCTGCACTCGGCCCGCACGGCCGCGACGCTGCTTGGCATTGCTTCTGGCAATGAAAGTCTCGACCAAGCGAGAGATTTGCCTCTTTTCATCATATCTATTGGTGAGACGACGTTTCAGTCGACTGAACTCACCTCAATTCCCTATGTTTGCCGCTATCGATGACGCAAGTGATATCAGGGATGGTCACACCAGTCTCTGCATCTGTGGTGAGTCATGGTGAAAACGGCGGTGATACAGCCGAGCTTACCAGCGATATTAGTGGCTAAGCAAGACTGTAAGCGCATATCATAATGATCAGGAAACACTTGCATATCACAATTTTTCGCACGCCTGGCGGCGGTACATCGAAGACTGCACTCTGGCCCTCGGAAGAAATTGTCGAGTGGAGAGGATAGATAACAAAGTCGGCAGTCCCGAAAGCGGGATGACTCTGCAGGGCATCGTTCACTTTCCTTATCTCGGCCAGTCCCGGCATGAATATCAGAATCGCCTGGGAGAACGGAAGAAGATTGACATCTCCGAAGCATATCTTCTCGAGCAGTCGCTCAATCAAGTCGTAGGGTATTTGACGAGAATCCAGCAAGTTGACAGTCGAAACAGTTGTGGCGGAATACCGAGTCGCCGAAAGCTTGGTAGGATCCAATTGCTTTTCGTCATTGTCGCTATCTTCATCGTCGACAACTTCTTCGGTCCATTCCATCTGTTTGGCTCCCTGCTTCCTGTTTCTATGCCTGATCGCGTATGGCGACGACTCGTCCATCTGCCAACCAGCGACCTCAATGGCGTCTTCTAGGTAGTTTACATTGACAGGGAACGTTCGGCCAGGAACGGTCATAAATGGACAGCCACCGAAAAAATTGCTGATCTTTTCGGCGTCTACCGTTGCAGACATGAGGACGACTTTGAGATCTCTGCGTTGCAGTATGAGGCTCTTGAGGACGATGAGAAGAAAGTCGGACTCGATAGATCGTTCGTGCACCTCATCAATGATGATGTGGGTGACTTCGTCGAATCCAGTTGATCTGCCGTTCCCGGAACCGCTTTCCAGCATTCTCAGCGCTATTCCATTCGTGACAAAGGCGAGCCGTGTTGCGGGAGAGACTTTGGCTTCCAGACGTATAGAGTAGCCGACCAGAGACGAGTTGGTACCCATGGATCCTGGAGCGTCGCCGAGCTCCTGAGATACACGTTGTGCCAACGAGATTGCGCTGATCCTACGAGGTTCGGTAACGAAAATCTTGCAAGGTTGACCCCTGGAAAGCTGGTCTTCCAAGATGAAGGAAGGTAGCTGGGTGGATTTACCACAACCCGTCTCACCACTGAGAACCAGGATTTGAGAGGACTCAAGAGCATTGATGATTTCGTTTCGATAGCGAGCGATTGGTAGCGTGTCTCTGGTCTGTAGCATGGTCTGGTATGCCTTTGAGGAGCGTCGGTGCTCAAAATCGACCCGTAAACGTTCTGAAAATGCCGCTTCCACGTCGATCTTGGTCGGCGGGGTGGATTCGGATGAGGGAACAACAGGCAAGGTTGGGGCGGTATTCAAGCCTGCTTCTGCCACTGACTTGGTATTCAGAATCGTCTTGAGAGTCTTCCAGGCCTCCCTTTTCTTGCCATCTGCCTTGTTTTTGGCTTCCATTTCCAGCTCCTCCCAAAGATCGCGATACGTGGGAGGCATAGTTCTCCAGTTTACGCCATTTATCTCTCCGCCGGTGACTAGAGCGTGTAAAGCAAGAGTCGTAACGTAGTTTTCCGCTTCGGCTTTGTCCTCGCAAGCGATATCGTCCATTCGCCACACCCTCTTCTGAGTCGGAGACCACCTAACTTCAAGTCCTGCTCGAGCAGCTCTGCTGGCACCGGAGAGGTTTGCGTACGTGATGACTGCTTGTCGGGCTGATTTCGACAGGGATGAGCGGAGGAGTGCCTTGGGTATATTCCCGCCAAACGAGAATTGTTTTGGAATAGGCATGGATCGGATAGCCATGGTAGTGTTGAGCGTCGCTTGTCCGCTCTCTATAGGCGTGAAGGTAGGCTCGTCGAGCATATTGCCAAACATACTTATGTCCTCAAAGTCGTCTGTCGAGTCCACGGCAGGTGGGATGTTGCCTGATTTGAGCGTCTCGTCCGGGATGTTGACGGGAGGGTCGATTCCTTTCAGCTTTCGCTCGAGGGCCTGAGCATCCCGTTTGGCTTTTAGCGATTTGAACAGCTGATCTGGACAAGTTTTTAGCTTAGTTAGATGTGATAGAATGCACGGACAACTCACCGGCATCCTTTCTACTGAAAAGATACTCCTTTTCGATTTTGAGCATGGAATCTTTTAATTTCCTCATCTCCGGAGTCTCTAGAACCACTCCATTACTTTTTCCCTTCTTTCCTTTGATCTTAGCTGCACTCCCAGCATGGCGCATGGTGTCCAGTTCCAGCATCTTGGAAGCCCAAGACTCATTTAGCCTGTTTAGATTCGGCTCCGCATCTGAGTCGCTATCAGAGGCTGAGATCTCCAGAGGTTGAAAAAGCGAGGTAGCTGTCGCATTCTGCATGTCGGCGATACCGACAACGGGGGCGGTATCCGATGCTGAGATCGTGGTGGTCGGTTCGTCGTCGATTGTAGGGTCGATGGTTGCTGGTGAATCCAGTGCCAAGTCTCCGAGCTGTAGCTCTTCCACTTCGGGTAGAACTGGTTCTTGAGAAACGTCAATGACACTCAGAGCTGTGTCGCCACCTACCCTCTGTTCGGGCAAACTCCCCTTGTGCCAAACACTCGTCCTCTGTAAGGTGAAGCCACATCTTGGGTTGTTAAGTTTGGAAACCTTACCAATAATCTGCTGAACTGCACTCACCCACTCCAGACCTTCCTCCCACCCTTGACCATTACCCAGGCCTTGCAGCAGACACTGCTCAACCCTTGCCAGCGAGAATCCTAATTTCTGCAGTACGTGGTAGGCGACGTAGAGCCTGAGTAGCGACCTGTCCTCATCCACTACTGTGCTGCTTGCGGTGACGGTCTGAGCCGAGGCGGTCTCTAAAGCCAATGAGCTACAACATGCTATGAGAAGTTAGTCTGCCTACCAGAAAGGCCCGCTTGTTCGTCTACGAGTGCCAGGGCCAGAGCTTGGTCCCGGATGGCAGTGTTGACATCGAGTTTTGGGAAAGACAGCGCTAGTCGTTTGTCGAATTCGATGGCCTGCCAGGATCAGCTCATGCCGGAAGAGGTCTCTCACCTTGATGACCCTCGCTACCTCCTTTTCTCCCTTGTCATGTAAACGATCGACGATGCCTTGCAAATGCGCTTCTTCGATACTCTTTTCATCATCCCAGTCTTCGGCTTGGAATGCTAAGTGGTTGTCCTTCCGGGGGACATTCTCCGAATTTGTTGGCTGCCCGTAGCCATTGCTAGCTATACTGGAGGATTGAGCCTCATCCAGTGCCGCTGAAGCTCCCTCTTCTTGTTCTTCTGTCGACGTCGAGGTCGCTGGCGCCTTGGCTGCTACCGAAGTTGTTGCAAACCCCCTTTGGATCGCTGATATTGTTTGGATGAGCCGATCATCCACTTGAATATCAGACAGACCAACGCTTGAGCGCGAGCTTTTTCTTGCCCATGCTCTCTTTGACCTGCTATTCAATGGCGAATGGAGCGAATCTGGAGAATCTCGAGGAGAAGCCCATTCAATGGGGCCCCGCGTCTTCTCGGAAGCAAAAGCGGTTTCAGCTGAGCTGATTGCTGAGCAAGACTGATGGAATCCCAACGGCCTTTTGCTGTCTGTCCAATCCTCTACTCTATCCTACACTAAAGCAATCACTCTAGCGCAGTGGAAATGGCCGATTGATTTACAGAAAGCTTCACCCCAACCGCATTTCCCAGTCTCCCGATATGCCTCCTCGCTCTAGGTCCTACGACAACTAAATACTGCGTCTTATCCGACTTGCCACTCAGCATGCCCAAACGCAAGGCCAATCCTAGCGCACCAGTAACCGCCCCTGCCCTTTCCATCTCTTCGTTCGATGCCGCACTCGATATTCTCGCGTCAGACACACTCGCCCGTCTCGACTCGCTCGCGGACAAGTTTGAGGTGTCGGCGGGTATAAAGCTCAAAGAAGGAGTGGTGAGGGCGAGATGGGAAGAGGCGGTCAAGAGGCGGGATGTCATGAAGAGTATGGAGAAGTTATGTTGTGGAATGGTGGGACCCAGTCAATCAAGCTCGGAGATTGCTGGAGAAATCAGGATGGAAGAGAGTGACGTTAGATATAGAGGTCGGTCCGTTCGTGTCACTTTGATACCGATGCTGAAATGCACAATCTCCAGAGCACAATCCCAGACCTTTCCCCTCGACCCCACATCCTGGCGCAGTTTCAGCTCATTCGCTCAGCGCCGATGAAGTACACCAGTGGAAACGATGGACGCCCAAAGTTGGGGATGTGGTATTGGTCCAGTTGGCTGAAGGCGACTGTTGGCCGGGCAAGGTTAGTCTTTCTTGACGAGATAGCGGATGAGGGTCGACGGTTTTGGCCTGTCAGATGATCGAGAGGAAAACCTTCTACCAAGGTCGGACGGTCCCCAGAGGGAATCACTTTTTCCCGATTCGAATCTACCGAGACGACCTCGCGCCGTGAGTTTCGGCTTGGTCACAGAGGCACGACGCTGAATCAACACTTGCGTTCATCTAGAGTGGTCACAATAAAATCGCGTCTCATTCCTCTTTCTTTCCGGCCCAACCCTCCGATCATGGCTTCGACAAGCCTCATTAGCGCGTACCATCACGCTGCCAACCCTGTTACGTTCGACATGCTTGCAGCCGCCCGAGAAAGCTTGGCCGCTCACAACCGTACCCTTGTCGGAGTGGCCAATGATGAGAACAAGGAGAAGTGGAAGCAGGAAAAAGAGGCGTGGAGAATCCAAGTCAACTGGGTCATGGACGAAAGACGATTGGAGAAGATTCGAGCGGTCGGCGAAGAGAGGGAAAGGAGATTGAGGGAGGTAGCCAAAAGCGCGATCGACTTGGGAGAAAACGGAGACGTTTGCGAGACGGGGAAAGACAATCATGAGGCGGATGATTGGTTGTCGAAAAAGAGAAAGGTTGCTCTCCCTCTCGCTCAATCGGACGATCCACCTTCTACCTTGGCCAAGATGTTAATCGACTCTTCCATGAACGATCGAGGCGGACTTTTCAAAATCTCGCCTCTTGGCAGCATCAACTCCCGGTCGGCTTCTCCTCATACTCCGATTGGCACGTCATTTCCGCAGCGGACCGGATCTCCTTTACTCGCAGCTTACATTCGACCCGCCCTTTCTATCCCTTCACGGCCAAACTCGCCTCGTCGTTTAGCCGCAGTCACTCGTCGTGGGTCGAGTGTACTTTATACGGGTATGGGAGAATACAGTCCTCGAGGGCGAACGTACACACCGCCACGCGTTCTCCCGTCTGGCGACGAAACCGCACCAAATGCTAGCCCAGCACCCACGCTTCATAAATTCGATTTCGTTAGCCCGCTTGGTCCCGTGCGGTTCGGCAAGCTGGACGGAGATTTGGATCGTCCCTTGGTCAGAAGCGGAAGCATAAGCGGTCTCGATGTCGTGAAAGAGGAAACTGGGGAGGAGAGCGGAGACGATTGGAATCTCTGCCAGAAGGATAGGCGAAGAGCCGGTTCTGCACCATGCCGTGACAAGGCGAGGGAGATGGCAGAAGGGGCTACTGATGCGGACGCTATGGAGCTGTGACTCCTAAGGTACTTGAATGTGTATATAGTCTGAAGATGTTGCCATGTGTGTCTGGTGTTGCAGCGCGACCGGTTTCAAGTCTACATGCATTGAAAGTGCCATTTCGCCACTGAGATTCGAAACTGTTTGTTCGCATTCGTCCTCGCCCACCGACTATTCGAGGTGTACTTCGTGCGGCACAGCTGGGTCGCTTATGAAGAAGATGGCAACGGCTATGATGGCAGCTATCACTCCCCTCCGGCCCATCGTGGCCGTCATCGGTACCACTGGGGTAGGGAAGTCTCAACTCGCTGTCAAGCTCGCACAGTCAGTGTCGGCCGCTACCAGTCACGGGTCTTCAGCTGCGGTGCTTTCTGCGGATTCCATGCAGCTATACAAAGGTCTCGACGTCATCACCAACAAGGTGACCGAGGAGGAAAAAGGTGGGATTCCGCACTGGGGCCTGGACGTCGTGCAACCAGGGAAAGGTGGAAGCTGGGAGGTCGGAAAGTGGTGCGGAGAAGCAGACAAAGAGGTTTGTCACTTTGCTTAGCTGAGCTGAACTCGCATTCAATCAGATCTCCTCCCTCGCCGTGGACACCTTGCCGATAGTATGCGGTGGAACGCACTACTTTATTCAACATTTCCTCTTTCCCCCCTCTGAATTATCGTTTTCACGGCCAGAGTCGCCTCGACTCGCGGATGGAAAAGGCAAACAAAGCCATGATCCGCGACTCGCTCGCTGGAAACCGCTCACTCCTAGACCCGCTATACCTCACGATCTAGACCGGGAACTGGAAAGCTTGATGGACACGTTTTGGACGGCTGATCCTTCGTGGCCGATTCCCTCACAGCCCCTTTCCGGTCCGTCATCTCAATCTACTCGAATCACGCCGCTCGAGCAGCATCAGCTCCTTAGTCTCCATCGTCTGCTTGCCGCAGTGGATCCAAAGGAAGCTGGAAGGTGGCATTGGAGAGATGGACGGAAGGTGAAGAGAGGGCTGGAGCGCTGGTGGGAAAATGGTGGTCTGGGAACAGTCGAATCTGCTGGAGCAGAGAAACCCAAGAGTGGACGTCGAGCGAGGTGAGTTCATCAATAAGCGATTCCGTGCGATGCCTGAAATCTCTACAGATTCAAGACTCTCATCTTTTGGGTATACGAACCCATAGAAACGTTGCGACCGCGTCTCGATAGCAGAGTGGACAGGATGGTCGAGGTCCGCATCTTCCAACTTTCATCAATACCATGCTGACGCTTTTCAGAATGGGCTTCTGAGAGAAATAGCAGAGCTTCGTGCGATTGCCGAGTCCATCTACGGCAGCACGGACGCGGTGGACCATACCGAAGGGATCTTTCAAGCCATTGGTAGGTTTCCGGTCAATGATAAAGCTTATGACGAAGGATACAAGGAATTTGCCCAGCTTCCACTGCCGCAATCTTGCCCTGAGTCGTCTCCCCGTTTCGCGCAGATGCTGGAACGAACCAAACTGTCCACCCACCAATACGCTAAATCGCAAATCAAGTGGATTCGCAATCAGTTGCTCCCCGCTGCTCGAGAGGCGAGAGCTCTGGGTGACCAGGTGGAAGTATATGTCGTTCCCGGTGGACCGGCGGGAGAAGGAGTAGCGCAAGAGATTCTATCAGGCAAGTTTGTCGCTTACGGCGGGACTTGCGGAGTTGATCGGTGTACATCAGCATTCCTGCTTGGTCAACCCATCCCTGATGCTAGGACAACAGGGCATCCCGCTGCAGAGAGCCTGCTCGCCATGCTCTACGAGACAGTCGACGACAGTTTCGTACCCGACACGGCTGCGTACGTGGAGTGGTACATACTGTCGCTGCCTAGCTGATAGAGATGCGCGACAGTCGGCAACTGCTGAACTCCCGAAGAGATTGCGGAGTCTGTTCTCTTCCTGGGCTGCCGTATTCGGTGGGGGAGAGAGAATGGGAAGACCATTTGCGATCGAAAGCGCATAGAAAGTAAGGTTTCGCATACGCAGATCATGCTGACGAGTGGTTGTAGACAAGACAGTCTTGCGCGCGGTGGTAAAGAGGCACGAATCCGCGAGCAAAAAGAGAAAGGCCTATCCAAACGGGCGGAACGAGCTGCCATACAGTCTAGATTGCTCGACGCTGTGGTGGATGCGTAGCTAGCAGCCCTCGGTCGGCTACGATGAGGGAAGCGACACTTCTATGCATACGGCAAGTCTGTGATATCACGGTGGATGCCATTCCCGTCGTCTGGGTCCAGGCCTGTATCACGTGGAAAGACCCTGTGGAGCGCGGCAGTTTATCGACAGCTCCATTTCTACCTATGCATGTAGACATCCATGACTCACACCGCACGGCGTTAACCCACTGTCAACTACTCCGTCATCCCGCTACTTCCCGCATCCTCACACGAGCAGTCTCAATAACGCAGCAAGTCCCGAAAACGAAAAGGGGATTGGTCCGTTGGACCGGACAGGTGCTCTCTGTTTCGACGACATCAGATTCTGCAATTACACCATGGGTGGTGACCAGGCAGCACCGCACAAGGTCATCCCACTCTCCTCTGAACTGCTGCATCACCTCCACACGGACCCAACATCGCACCATATCACGCTCTCCGCCTCCCCTTCGAACCGTCAAGCGCAACCCATCATCCCCCTCGAGCCGACAGTCACAGAACTCCAAAAACCGGACGCCTCCCCCTCTCGACCACCATTGAAACGACTCGCCAGCAGTGTTGGTTCTCAAACCAGTGCTGCCGGGTCTTCGAGATCGCCGCTCCTTCGTTCCGGTTCCTCGAAGAGACGTCCTCAAACAGCGCCCGGAAAGCCTGAAGAAGATCTTCCATCCTCTAGAATCCCTGAAAGTATCGACGGCTCAGAACATGACGTGGGTTCGTACCCGTCGTCGGAGGGGAGTGCGTGTCTGGCAGCGTTTGCTCAGGACGAGTTGATGGCTACCGGAGCCTTCGAAATGTTGTCGCTGGGTAGCGGATCGAACTCTACTATTCTACTGGGAAGGGCAGGCACGCTGCGACCAGCGAGCTCTCCAAGAACAGACTGGCACTCTTTCTCTGCCGCCTACGCCGAAGGTCGATTTGACCCTAATGCCATCCCAGATCCCCCAATACCTGCCGATTCTCCTCCCGACCTCCCTTCCGCCCAATCTTCACCTGGCGTTAAATACAATCATCTCCCAGAGAAGAGTCGCCCTCAGCCGAGCAGTTCCGACACATCAGGCGCCAGCTCAGGTGGATCCTCCATGACGACTACTAGCTCGGCGCCCTCTACGTCAAACAGCTCGATTCCTTCCGACCACGGGCCATCATCGCAGAGCACAGCATCTGCCATGGTTGGCCGAAGACGACCTTTCGTATCATCTGCCTCGCAACATCCGCTCAACCCATCGTCCGGCCTCAACATTCCTTCCTACTCTTTCGCTGCAGCGACAGTTCGCATGGCATCCTCAAATCTAACGGGCGCCAATCTCGCGCCGCTTGCGATACCTTCTCCTGAGAGAGAACTTATGGACCCTATGGCGTCTATCGTATCGCCGGGGGCGATACCCAGTAGCGCAAGCTCGGATCCTGGCTCTTCCAAACACTCTCTAGCGAGGAGCTTGTCCCATGCCCCGACGTACTCATCGATACCTCGTCTTCCCCCAATCCTAGCAAGCCCTACAACGACACCCAGAGATTCTCCCCGAGGCGAAGCCGTTCCTCCTCGCCTGAAAGGAGGTTTGGTCAACTCGCGCATTCCACCAGCTTCAGCGCCTCTGGAAAAGTCTATTGAAACAGACGACACGACTGACTATTTCGGGGCCGTATCTCCTCGCTTTCCCCGCCAACCTAGTGGCACGAGCTCATCGTCACAAACCGTTACTGGAACTTCGCCCTCTCGATCCATACCCAACACACCTCCGCCCCCTCCAGGTGCCAAGGCTCCCCTTACAGACGATCTCCCCATTCCTCCAACAGCTCTTCCCGCGCAGATAGGTCCCCTATACGAGCAGTACGGGTGGCTGCCTGCACCCATCCCGCCCAATGAACTTCTCAGGCGGAAAGCGCTGTATCGCTATAACATCCTTCACACGGCTCCAGACATCAACTTCGATCGAATAGCCCACATGGCCAAGCTCGTTTTCAACCCGAAAATCGTTCTCGTCGCATTGGTGGAAGGGGACAGTCAGTGGCACAAAACGGAAACTGGGCTAGGCGCTGCCGAGGCCTCCAGGATCTCCAGTTTCTGCAGTCATTCTCTTCTGGCAAGGTGAGTCAAGTGATTGAGCAAAGCTGACCATAGATCCGACGAGCCATTCGTGGTTTTGGATACCCTTCAAGATTGGCGATTTGCCAGCAATCCCCAGGTGACGGGAGCGCCACATATTCGTTTCTACGCAGGCGCTCCTCTCCGTACGCCGGATGGATACAATATTGGAAGTTTGTGCATCATCGACGACAAACCACGGACCGAATTCCCCCCTCGCTCTCGCCTGATATTGAAGGAATTTGCAGCCATTGCCATGCGGGAGCTCGAGCTGTGGAGAGACAAGATTCAACTCCGCATACGGGACCGAATACAAACGTCGATGGAAAAGTACAGTCGGGAATGTTTGGAGATGGATGCTGCATCGGCAGCTTCCGATGCTGAAGCGGCCGCAAAGATGGACCAGGTCTATTCTAGCGCTGCCAAACTCGTCCGAGGAACGTTGGATCTCGACGGTTGTGTGATTCTGGACATTTCGCAATTCGAGATGATGCAAGTCGAAACGATACAGGGAAAGAAGACCGTGTACCGGGCAGAGCTATACGACTCGTCATCGCCCGTGCTGGAGATGAACGACACGTTTGGCCCGCTGCCACCTCTATCAGTACTAGCAAGTTCGTCGACCACGACCCCCACTCGTCCCCTCACCGCTGGCGACCACGAGAAACTGTCGGAATTCCTTGCGGAACATCGAGACGGCAGAATCTTCGAGAACGTTGCTCCATCCTGGATCCGATATCTGTTTCCAGCCGAATTGATGTACGGTATGGTCGTTCCCATTTACGGCGTCGATCAACAACCTTTCGCAATGATTTGTGCATACACGAGCGACAAGGCCAAGCAATTTCTGGAAGGCTACGAACTCCAATTTCTGCGAGCCATCGGTGTCGTCATCCTCTCTGCGGTTCTCAAGCGCCGTATGGTTCTGGCAGACAAGGCCAAATCCATTCTCATCTCGTCAGTCAGTCACGAACTACGTACACCGCTGCACGGCATTCTCGCCGCTGCCGAACTCCTTGCCGATACTACTCTCGACTCCAACCAAATCTCTTTCCTCAAGACAGTGCAAACATGCGGCAACTCGCTGATCGAGACCGTCAACCATGTGTTGGACTTCACCAAGCTTAGCGGTGGTTCCAAGAGCAGCAGTACTAGCTCAATTAAGCTCGCCAAGGTCAATCTCGCTGCGCTCGTCGAGCAGACAGTGGAAGGTTGCTGGATCGGACAAAGAGCACGTTTCTTTCACGGCGATTCGGATATCGGCAGCTTTTACGCGCCTCCTTCTTCATCTTTGGCTCCCAAGAGCCAGCGATTAGATTTGGGAAAGCAATTTTCGCATGTGGAAACAATCATCGACATAGGGCAGAGGGAAAGGGTGGGTTTTGTGTCCACTTGACCTTTTTCCACTAACTGTAATAGGGGTGGAACGTTCGTTGTGAGAAAGGCGGTCTTCGTCGCGTGTTGATGAATCTCGTCGGCAATTCGCTCAAGTTTACAACTGTACGTCGCCTAAAGGATTCCAAGCTGACGACAGGATGGCTATGTCCAAGTCATCTTGCGCGAGCTACCGCATTCCCCCGGCTCGAAGATAATTCCCGTGGAAATGGCCGTCGTTGACACGGGCAAGGGCATTGGAAAAGGGTTCCTCAAGGACCAACTTTTCCATCCTTTCTCGCAAGAAAATCCTTTGCAAACGGGTACCGGCCTGGGACTCGCCATCGTCAACAGCATCGTCACGTCTGATAATGTGAACGGTCAGGTCGATGTTTGGTCGTCAGAGGGTGTGGGGACCGAAATCAAAGTGTCGTTTGAAGTTGAAGCGATGGACGAAGACGAAGACATATCGTCGTCTTCTTCAATCATCTCCACCACTTCGACCTTTGGCCGAGGAGTCTCGATCTCTCTTGCTCACTTTGATCCAAGTCATCGAGGGCTCCAACTGTATTCGGAGACTCTGGCGACGTACGCCAGAGGATGGCACTTTGAAGTTGTTCCAAACGATGGTGATATACTGGTCATCAACGAAGACGAACAGGCGTTCCGAAATGTGGACCCTCGCACACCCGTCATTGTGCTTCTTGCCATTAGATCGTTCGACGCCAATAGCTTACGGGACTCAATCATCAATCGCGGAGGCCACTGTCAAATCCTCTACAAACCAGTAGGCCCCAGCTCCTTCCGCAGAGCTTTACACTCTGCCGCCGACTGGTTGGAGGATCGGCACCACGAAGAGCGACCACCGATATCCAGAGGATCGTCCGGCGCCAGTCAAGAGTCTGCTTCTACCATCAGTGAACTTTCCCATCATCGGTTCGTTGACCGCGCACCACTCCAACGGCGCAGGTCCGAGGAGGACAAGCAACTTTCGAGTCGGCCGAGCATGGCACCACGAGGCGTCACTTATCATGCCCCTCGTTATCGTGCGGTTTCTGGAGACGACAACTCGTCCCCGTCATCAGGTTCGCCTATATCGACTACTTCCACCATCTCTACAATATCCCTGGCGGATGGTGGGGCGATGCTCAAGGCAGCGGCCGTGCCAGAGGCTGCCAAACGGAATAGGACACCTCGAGTCATGGTCGTGGAGGACAATGTTATCAATCGCAGGGTCCTGGGTGCTTATCTCAAGAAAAAGGTTAGTGACCGTCGTGACGTGGCTGATAGTCAGGGATACGAATATGCCGAGGCGGTGGATGGTCAAGCAGGATTGGATCTGTTCAGACAGAATCCCCCGAATTACTGGGAGTGAGTCCCCCAATGGTAATGTCATCTAACGTCAGCATTATTCTCATGGACATCTCGATGCCTATCATGAACGGCCACGACGCAACGCGTGCTATTCGTCATGTCGAAGTCGAGAGGAGGAAGCCTCCAATCGACTTTCCATCCAGTACCGCCTCTGGTCGACCCCTCGTTCCACCCACCCAAGTGGTACAAAGCCGTGCAAAGATCTTTGCTCTCACTGGCCTGGCGACTCCTGAAGATAAACGGCATGCCTTTGCCAGTGGTGTGGACGGCTACCTTGTCAAGCCCGTCTCTCTGGCAAGCTTGAACGTGATCTTTAGCAGTGAGTTGTCGATCTCGGATAGAAGCTGACCCTCAGAAATTGGGTTCTAGCTTTCGGTGGCTGCGGTCATTTGGTCGGAAGGGATATTCCGCTTGCCTTGGTTACGGTTTTGCGATACATTTTAGCATTGTTATGCATGTTGGTTACGCTCTCCAGGAGACGTGCACGGCATCGGTCCGAAATCTGACGTTAGATTCGCTCTCTCTTTCGGCTTACCGTTGAGTCACACTAGTCTTCTCCATAGGGGTAACTTGACCCATTCGGAATGCTAATAGACCAGCTTGAGCAATCATAATGCCGTTGTCGATGCAGAAACTGTCATCAGTCCAGTCTTCAGAGATAACCCACCTCTCATCGGTTGCAAAAACTCGACCTCCTCTTTCCATTGCCATGATTCCCATCATCTGCTGTAGACGCTCGTTGCCTGTTGTCAGCGGTGATCCTCTTTCGAGACCTACAGCCAACCCCTCCAACGATCAACACATCTTTGGCCCCAACATGTGCCATCGCTCTCTCCGTGATCTCCACCAACATTGCAAATGTTGTTTCTTGTAGCGAAAAGCAAAGATCTTCTGGCGTGATGACATCGTCCTCCTCCGAGCTTTGGCCCCATGACCGGTACCGCCTGTCCTGGGTATATGCCTCGACGGAATGCAGCAGTCCAGCCAGTGTCACGTCCATTCCCTTGGTACCATATGGCAAGGCTACCAGCCGTTTGCCCCTGTCGTCAGCTACACCACCCAGCGGGCAACTCACCTTTTAGCCTGAACCTCGATATTGTATCCAGGACTGGGATCGTTGCGTAGACCAATAACTCTTGCAAAGCGGTCGAGACAGTTGCCGATGGCAATGTCGAGCGTCTCGCCAAATATCCTGTATCTCTGTTGAGAATAGGCAATGACTTGAGTGTTTCCCCCAGATACGTAGAGGACGATGGGATTGGAAGAGCAAGTTATATGGCGGCCCATTTCGATATCTGCAATTAGCCGCATCCTCGCAGGGAAACTCACGTCCCACGCAATGATTGACGCCGATGAGCGGGATATCGTAAAGCATAGATAACGTTCTTGCGACCAGCGCTCCAACCTGCAAGGGCGTTCCCATACCAGGACCTGACGAGTCAGTCAAGTCGAGCTAATTGACTCACCCTTGGTAAATGCTATACAATCCAAATCCTGCATGCGGATCCCCGCCTTCTTGACTGCTTCTTTGATCACCCTTGTGACCCATGCACGGTGGTGTCGTGCTGTGTCACTGGGAAGAAAACCCTCTCCTGGTGATGTGATGTAGGTGTGTCGGACATTGGACAGGACCGTGACCAGCGTCGCCTTCGAGGTCGGAGAGTGAGAGATTATTCCAGCGCCGAGCTTGTTGGCAGAGCCCTCTAGGCCGAGGCAGAGGAGGCGGCCGTCTGACGTTAGTTCGAGCGCACTGTCATCTACTCACGGGGCTTGCTCAAGGGAGAAGTCTTTTTCATGTCGGTGAAAGTCGAAAACAACAAGAATCGTCGGCTATTCGGTGCTATTTGGCGACGTCAGACTTTGCATTTCCACACCCACAATGTTCTGGGACCCCATGTTCAATTGGGCGTCCGCTCAAACGGGCGCCCCGCCTGATCAGCTCAAGGTAGGAGGATTCATAAGTAGAGAGCTGACTGCAGCTCGTCTTTTCGCTGCTGATATCCTACCCCTTGGGCTCCGTTTATGTTCGACTACCACCCTCGAGACCCTACGTCGCCCATTGGTTCTCGCTCATTTTGTCATTCACTTTCCTCGTCCCCCTCCTGGGTCTCGGACGCGGAATGCTTCAACTCCTTTTTAGCTGCGCAGGGACATACCTCATCGTCCAGTCGCGTAATGCGAGGATGCCTTGGGTGGTCTTTGGGTGAGTCTAGCTAGCCGACTCAGCTAATGTCAGCTTCGTCATGGGCCATTTGCTCGTCAAGTAAGTCTCCCCCGTCGACCTCGCTGACCTCAGTCACATCCGTCGCTACGTCACCTCTACCCCATCGTCGACTATCGAAATTACCGGTAGTCAAATGGTCTTGTCCATGAAGCTCATCACCTTTGCGTGGAACGTGCATGACGGAAGGTCTCCCACAGAAGTGAGTTTGACAATCGAGTGTCGCTGATGTCAGGATCTCGATACCACTCAGCTGGCGGCCCGGCTCGCCAAAATCCCCAGTCCTTTGGCATTCCTTGGATACTGTTTCTTTTTTCCCTCCATCCTCGTTGGCCCTTCATTCGACTACGCGACCTACAGTGCTCTCGTCTCGCATACCTTATTCTACGACAGCCCAGACGCCAAGGGTAAGCGAAAGGTGCCAATTGGGAGAAAACGGGTCGCCTATCTTCACCTCGTCATCGGATTAGCGTTCCTTGGAGTCTATGCGACCTATGGCTCGGCGGCGGGATATGACGTGGTCTTGTCCCCTATTTGGGAGAAGTGGGGGTTGGGTAGGCAGCTTGGATTCGTTCAAATCGCAGGCGTAGTAGCGCGAACGAAATATTATGCTGTGTGGAGTCTGTCAGAGGCAAGTTCCGCGAGATAACGAAGCTAACGACAGGGTGCATGCATTCTGACTGGAATCGGCTTCAACGGCTACGATCCTAAGACCGGAAGAACACTATGGAACAGGGTTCGCAATATCAACATCATCGCCATCGAGAGTGCCCAGAGTTTCAAGATTCTTTTTGATAGTTGGAATTGCCGCACGAACGTGAGCCACATCATCGAAGCCCGTCTGACGTCAGGTCTGGCTTCGAGAAACCGTCTACAAGCGACTCGCTATCAAGGGGAAAAAGCCCGGCTCCGCTGAGAGCATGGCCACCTTTGTGACGTCTGCTTTTTGGGTAAGTGACACCTAGTGATCCCCGCTCATAGTGCAGCATGGTGTTGACCCGGGATATTACCGTAAGTCAAGGTTTCGAGCTCAGCTGACATCAGTCGCCTTTATTTCGGGTGGTTTGGAGACTTCACTGGGCAAGCAATTCCGGAAATTGGTTCGCCCATACGCCCTGCGTTCGACCCCGGCAAAGAGGGCCTATGACTTCATTGGTTGGATTATGGTTCAGATCAATCTCAACTACATCGTTTCCTCTTTCCTCCTCCTGTCATTTCGTGACTCCATCCGAGCTTGGCATCGAATGTACTGGTATGGTCATATCCTCACCATCGCTTCTCTGCTCTTCTTCCGCTTGGGCGGGAAAAAAGCGTTGCGACAAGGTCTCGGGGAGAAACCTGTCGCACCGGCAACTCCGGTTCCTTCGTTCTCCCTCTCTCCTTCCTCGCCGACTCGGGACGAAGACGACACCAAGGATCTTCGCTGGGTCGCTCACGACCTCGACACCTCTGTCGGACAGGATCAAGGCGACGGAGTGCATCCAGATACCGGATTCGTCGAATGGATGGACAAGTACGCCGATTCGACTGGCAGTCAAACTCCAGTCACTAGGTAGAGTCATGCATGACCATGCTTTGCAGGAAACCATCCCAGCCAGGAGCAGCTTGCAGCATGAATTGGAAATGCATGCCTTGGTCATGGGCAACGCTCACCGACGAGTAGCGCAGAATCGCCGAGAGTTTGACTCGATTCCGCCGTTGTAACGACTCCGCCACCCGGCTGCGCCGCTCACCTGTGTTGGATCGGTTTGCCCCCCAATCTTCAGTTAACCACCATCATGTTGCTAAGAGTATGCCGATGTAGCTCTCCGGAGTATCGAACTCCATGACCGACGACCACGTTGGCATTTCCTCACATTAGAGCGACCACATCACCAGAAGGGGGAACAGTGCTAATGTCACAGAACCACCGCTGTTCGACGGTCCGTCGATCTCGTCGATCTAAGGAACGAGACTGTGACGGACACGGAAGCTGAAGGCGAAGCGGATTGGTGGACGTCGACGATCCAGTATGCGGGAAGACTGCTGTCCAACCGTCAATAGTTTCAAGGTACATCCGACAAGCAAGAAGATTACTCCATCGACATCTACGCGGAAGAATGGGAGAAGTCAGTCTACCGAATTTTTGGTGGCCGCGTTGATGCTGACGTTCACGGGTCAGGCATCCTCCTGGTATGAAGCTGACTGTGGTGTGGACTGATATCCGTATGCATCTCCCCCCTGGTTTGTCCGATGAAGTCGACTGCTCCCCAACAAGTCCTGGTTGGGGCCGATTTGTCAGACTTACATCTGGTCAGTATATTACACTTCATAGTCCGCTGCACTCTGTGTACGATTATCCGGATTGGTCGGATATCGAGATCTTAGCAAATAGAAACGCATTGATCATTCCCGGTCTATACGCGTATCGTTATGAGATGAAATACGCGTGAATCATGGGCTAGAGGTACAGTATAATGTATTTCGGCTGCTGTTGGTGGTGTATGTAGCTTAGCACCCTTTCTCGGAACAAATCTTGGCCGAAGAGCAATCCGCTACTCCTATCCAGCTTCTGTTCCGCCTGCTGTGCTTTCAGCATAACCGCGTCCCGTAATGAGGGAAAAGAAAACTCTGTCCCTCACAGGAGTTTGTCTCGAGAAGCGAAACAGTAAGAGTTGATCTGTGGGATCGAATGGTGCAATGACTGGCTTCCCTTCGATCTGCTGACATGAGCCGAATCCAGCAGGTAAGCATCATGCTCTTTGATCTCAGCGATCGTAAAAGGCTCGCATCGGCTCGGACATGCATGACCCAGATTGAGGAACACTGCGTTTTCAGTCTCAGCGGACCTTCGACGTTGTGTACACGGACACCATGTATTCTGCCAGCAACAGTCCGACATGGAGAAGATGCATCTTAAACCATGCCCATGCCCTTTACTACCTCGTCCCCTCGTCTCGTGATCCCCTTTCCCCTGGCTCTCACGAGACCCATCATCCTCGCTTCCTCACAAAACCTTATAAAGGAGGCATGTAATCGAGCAGAAGATCCACCTTCCGCTTCCTCCACCTCCGCCATCTCCGCCTGGCTATCCAACTCTACCCTCTTCCGCTTGGACCTCGGTGCTTCGCGATCGTCAGAAGGTCCAGCCTCAGTATTCTCATTCTCGATGGCGGAACCTGCCACATCCTCCCGTCCGGCCGCCACAGTGGACCGATAACCCTCTAACCAATCCCACAGGTTTACCGTCTTTCCTGCTGATCTCCATAGGGCAAACAGGATTTCAGACTCCTTGACATCGCCCCGCCCAACCAAGTCGTCGTCATCATCATGGACGGTGTCGCGCACCGGCGATTTACCGGCGGCGCGATGTCCGTTCCCAGTACGGCGCGACTTTCTGGGTTTTGTGGCCGGAATTCCCTCTGCCCGATCAGCGAGAACGTCTCCGTTCTCATGCGTATGCGCAAGCAAGGCTGACGAGAAAAAGGCGGATGACGAAGCGAGAGCATGGAGTATGGATATCCGAGGGGCCGGGTTATGGGTCTTACAGCACGGTGAGTCTCCTCACTAGCAAATAAGATGAGACTTACTGAATGAAAGTCAGCTTGAGTATTGACCTCAAACAGGTCCAGTCCCGGCACATCAATAGGCAGGCTGTTTCGGTGACGCAGGTCGAGAAGGGTGTCAACGATCGATAAGTCGATTTGCCGAGCCCTAAATTGATCGTCAGCCGGGGAGTCTCCTGCATTCATGGACAACTTGCTCTGGCGTTTCTTGATGGCCGCTGGCGAGAAATGCAAGTGGAGAATTTGTCGAAAGATGGAGGAGTAGCCACTGTCCTGGTGAGTATGACTCCACTCGTCAATGACCTACCTTCACGGCTCTCAATACACCCAAAGCACCGCCTCCGACCATCTGGCCCTCGCGGCGAAGCTGTTCAGCCAAGTCTTGGCTGACATTGAGCGGACTCGTCCGATGCTCCATGCAAGACTGAACAAGAGAATCAGCGATCCGATACTTTTCGATCACATACCTCTAGAAGCGCTTCGATGTCTCTACCCTTTCTACGATTCCGCACCGGCTGAAGAATACACAGATCTATTATGCTCGGCTCGATGTGTACCCAGGTGGAAAGGAATGTTGTTGTGGATGGAACGGAAAGGATAAGTCTTAGAGGTAGTCTGGGATGAAGTCTAAGAGGGTCTTGTCAGACACCATGGTGTTCTGTAGGGTGACGTACGATATGATATAGATGAGTTCTGACAGAACGTGCGGTGGGACGACTTGGGCTTCCTGCAGGTGCAGAAGCATAGGCTGTTCTGCAAGATAGGCGATCAGACAAGCATGTTGGCTTGCGCCGCTCACTAATAGGCTGCGTGTCCCACCACCTTTCCAGCTCGTCAAACCCAGTCCGGCCGTTCTTCTTTTTTGCTAGGACCTGATTCGATGTCAGCATTGCGTACGCAGTGAACATATACGTACAGTCTCGCCAATGAATCCCAGAGCTATCTCTCGAATTGCAGAAGTAAGGTCCGCAGCATCTCGTCCGTGCACTGTGTGAACAGTCTTGATGATCTCGCCCAAAAGAGGAGGCAAGGAGGCAGAGATGTCTATAGAGGGTCAGTATGGTGTCTTGTATCACGAGAGCTTACTTTGTATGATGGCTACCGGCAAACGATGAATGGGTATGGTCGGTACCAGTAAAGGCACGTCCGAGCAGGCTTTCAGCCAGTCTTTGATGTCAGCGAGATGTTCCCGAGTTTTCGAGATCTCGAGAGCCTGTACGGTATGAGCACCGCTCGCGAAAACGCACAAAAGCCGTACATCATGAACGGTCTGATTTCTTTCTAGTATCTTTGAGTAGACCTCGAACAACGGTCTCTTCGGTCGTGAGGGTCCAGCAGCATCAGGATCTGTAACAAGTACATCAGCTTTGGCTTGGCCGCTGGTAAAAGGAAGCTTACTGGAAAGGCTAAACGGAACGACAAAGACGCCCTGAGTCGCTATTAGCGGTTATCCCGATCTCTGTCGTGCTTACCTTGCTCAGCGACTGAAATCGATCGTCCATCGTCGAGGCATGAGTCGGGCTTGGGGTAAATAATCACGATTTAGCAGCGAGGCGCGTCGAAAGAAAGCAAGATCGGAATTCGAGCTGGAGGTGTTCCAACCTGGACTATTGCATGGCACAGCGCTTGCGGACGTCTCGATGAAAGTGGTGGATACAAGGAGCAGAGGTATACTCGTCCAGTGAGCATGCGTCTAGCTACCCTCATGCATGGGTAAAAATCTTGTCAAGCTGCGGAGTAGAAATCTGGAAATTACCCGTTTCAGTAATCTACCCCTCCACCTTGGTCGACCACTCGTCCCCTGTCTTTTGTCGCAGCAACGAGATTCTTCAAGATTATGTGAACATGGACGCCTCTGCGGACACGGTGCCCATGTCTCTTCCGAGAAGGACAACAACTTCACTGTTGGCCGAGATAGAGGTTGAGACTGCGAATGAGGTCTGTCGTGATCCCCTTGGTCTCGGTCACCCCTCCGCGCGTTGATAATCCTCCCAGGCGATCATGGCTATACGATACACCAGTGAGACCAAGAATGATTACATGTCTGAGGACCTACTGATAAGGATTGCGAGATGCGCCGCCTGGACGAATGCTGATCCCAAATCTCGACCGGCTTATCCTTCAAGGCAGACCTCGTGATGGTGCGTCGAGTCTACAGCGGGGCGACTTCGTCGAGGTTGTTGGACCGAGCGGCTCAGGCGAGTTTACGACTGGCTGTCATTCCCAAGCCTGACTCTTTGACCAGGCAAGACAACTTTGGTCCGATTTCTCCTTCTAACAACCCTGCTTCCCCCCTTAATCACCCTTGTCTCTCCTAATCATCCTACGGACGAGATCCTTCTCGGAGGAAAGGGAGGGCACGCCGCCCTACTCTATCCTATCTCACACCCCTCTATGCTCAAAACTCTGGCCAGCGAAATGCAAGACCACGTCATATCGTGTATTCAATCCGCTCGACCGATGCCCCTGGACGACTTCGCCATGCGATGCGTAGGAACCCTTGTCTCGGACGCAATGAAGCGATTGATCGTCATTCAAGTCTTGCCTCGCTTCCGATCATGGTATTTGGCTCTACTACGCATCCTCTCTCCACCAAGTCCCCCTGAGAAGGATCACGACATGGCTCTGGTTATCTGTGAGGGATTCGGGGACGGCTTCTGGCCGGAAAGATGGATTGAGGAACAGGGCAAGGGGAAGTCTCGACGCCGCGAGGGGGTCGCGTCACCGGACGATATCGGCATGAGAGATGTACTGGAGGTTATCGATAGGTTGAGAAAGGAACTGGGCGCCGTCGTTGTTAATACCGTGCAGGGCCTCTGGGTACGTTCTCTTTTCTGCCATCAATAATGTATTCAACGAGCAAAGTCTACCGGATCATCTCCCTTCTTTGCCTCGCACCTTCCACCTCCCTACCCGGCGCCTTTTGCGTCGGCGGGCTGGCAACCGTCCGCGGAAGGCCCGAATGATCTCGCGCCGTGGGCCATCAACATCCATATCACGCTCACTCGACGTTTGGCTCCTTATCAATATCCTCAAGAGACAGTCCTCGCCAAAGCTCTGGGGGATCTGGACGTCATCGCAAGGGAGACACCTCCCATCCAGGAATTCAAGGGTATGATAAGAATGCCCGGGGGCGATGGATTGTTGGGCACAGCTGGTGGAGATGAGTTTACGTTCGGAATTGGTCAGCAAGGCCTAGAGTAGAGCTCCGCCTACAGCCAGTCATGTTACACGGTGTGGCCTATATGCACCTTTTTTCAAGCCCATCGGCCATAGCGGAGCTTGATGCCATGACAGATGTAGACCCGTTGGCTCGATTCCTAACGCCTGGACATGCCATGTACTGGGATTGACTGTCGGCAGAACATCCATTTATGGTACACCTTGACGACCTTGTTCTCTTGTCCGCCCTCCCCGGGTCTGGAATTCTGACGAATATGAATATTCGATACGAAACAACTCCCCGATTAGAAACTGCGTTGTGGCACCTGGCGGACAAGCTCCGGAAAGTCGAGCAGCCCTTGTCTGAAGGATGCGCGCTTTGACCAAGGTATACTTGGCGACACTCACGGCTTCGACCCACACACAGATATAGCGAGTACCATGCACACTTTCCTGAACGATGATGCACAGCTTGTCAATATACCGATGAATCCATGAATTGGGTCTCCTTCCCGGGCGGGGGCAAACCGAGTGAGGCTGGCTTGAATTTCTCCGCTTCAGCCGCCGCTCCCACCCACGCTCCCCTTCTCGCTTTTCAATCCGAGAATCACTTTTTGTTTCTCGCTTCCCACCCAATCAACACCGGACACTACTCCTTGGTGTCCCCGTTCTCGTGTGTCTCTACACAAGTCATAGACTCCTGAAGAAGGCCAACAGATCTTCTTCTTCCCCCTCCAGGCGTCGCTCACTCGACACCTTGCCCAAAAAAAAGATCGTCTCAGGGAGCTATCGCCTCCCTTTGCATCCTGCTCCATCGACTGATTCCCGGCTGTAGCTCGGCTCAGTCACCCAGTCGGTAAGTCGTCTACCCTCGTACTGATTCACATCTGACAATGCATGCATCCACCCTTAGCGACACTCGATCCCCTCGTTTGTCAAATCCCAACCCCGCCTCCCTTTCTTCTCCCCGACAATCGCTCGTCTCCTCACGTCATCCCCAACAAGTCTACTCGGAGTACTCGATGAGCAAAGTCTCGACAGCTCCTACTCCACAACAGAAAGCACCCACAACCGTCCCCACTACCTCCTCAGCCTGGTCCCGCG
The DNA here is from genome assembly GCA_035521475.1 of Tremellales sp. Uapishka_1. Classification (NCBI taxonomy): domain Eukaryota; kingdom Fungi; phylum Basidiomycota; class Tremellomycetes; order Tremellales; species Tremellales sp. Uapishka_1. Next base: position 71,370 of record JASZXS010000002.1, on the reverse strand, counting down.
GTCCACCCCCCGCGGCTACCCAATCGGCTTCCCCCACCAAGCCCACTATATCGTCTTCTCAGCAACCCCCTGCGGGCAAGTCCCAGCCCAATGGAGTGATCAATGGTCAGGCGCCCAACGGCGTCGCCCCAATCCCCATTGGTGGACATTCACGAAAAGCCAGCATCATGGCCATTGGTGGCGACGGCATGGATATCAAGCCGAGAGGTGAGCCATTTCGCGCTCCGGCAACGCTAACCCCCCAGGTAATCTCGCCTTTGGAACGGTAGACTCCGAAAACAGCATGCTCTCGTCATCCCCAGCGGCTCCCCATATCACCGGCACCCATCTCGATGACAACGTCAAGTCGTTTGGATCAGTTGAAGCAGAAGCGGATGCCAATGCCGCTAATCTCGTTAAAGCTCGTCGAACAAGCACTCTCAACGTCTCTTCGCCTGCTGCTGGACCCGCCAAAAAGCTCGACGTCCACGCGTTATTCGGAGCCAAACCTCAAGCTCAGGCTGTCCCTCCGACCGATAGGCGTCAATCGGTTGGACAATCGTTCCAACCTAGCGGTCTTCCCAACTCCTCTTCCCACCCCTTCCAGCCCTTGAATGGGAACCTTCGACCTCCTCCAACTGGAATGTCCCAACCGAGATCTCCTGTTATGGGTCAGCCTCAGTACAGCGGTCAACCACAGCCACAACCCGGCTTCCGACCACAAATGGCGCAACCGCAACGGTCCAACGCACAGATGCCGCCCATGCAGCAAAGGATGGGCCAAGGCATGGGCCAATATGGTATGCATCCGGGACAGCAAGGTCCTGGCTATCCGATGATGGGGTACCAACCTCAACCTGGGTACTACGTGAGTATTATGTTGCGGTGGTGGGTGCTTTTGAGCTGACGACGTTGGTCAGGGTGGCTACAATATGTATGATCAGCAACAGCAGTACGGCATCCAACCCCAGTGGGCCCCTCAACACCATCCTCAGCACCAGGCTCAACAAACACCGACCTTTAATTCGAACCTCTCCCCAAGAGCTGGTCAGGCTCAACTACACGGTGCTCAGCCCTCGCCTTCGCCCATTCCCACGAACCTTCCCGGAAGCAACGGCTCCACCCCTATGCCCACTCCTCCCAGTCGTCCCCAAACGCTGAATCACCAACCTTCATCCTCCACCGCATCCATCCCCTCCATCCCCTCGACCCCTTCTCGTCCGCTTCAACCGACGCAGTCTTTTACACCTCAGATGCTTCAACAAGTTCCCAATTTGTCCGCCGGAGCCATTGCATTCACCCCTCGAAAAGCTACATCTGCGATCAAGATCTCTCGACCCGACGGAACCGCGCTCAATCTTAAAGAGGCGGCTGCTGCTGCCGGTACCAAGGGCTCTCCTCTTCCGGCACGAGTCAACACTCCCGAAGCAGCGCCAATAGAAGTCGAGGCGCCCAAGAAGAAGATGCCTACGCTTCCAGTCGTGGTGAGAATCGAGTCTGAGGACCAGAAAAAGATTAGGGAAGAAGAGGAGAGGAGAAAGGAGCGAATCAGGAAAGAAGAAGAGATGGAGGAGAAGGAGAGGAAAGAGCGAAAGGAGCGAGTGGCCAAGGAGGAGGAAGAGAAAAAGGTCAAGGCAGCCAAGGAAGCCAAGGAAGCAGAGGTGAGTTGCTGTCATTGCAATTCGCCAGTCTGACGTATCATAGGCTAAGCAGTTGGCTGACGCACTTGCTGCCGAAGAAGCCGCGACGAAAAAAGCCGCCGAAGAACGAGAAGCTATCGCTAAAGCTCAAAAGGAGAAGGAGGACAGAGAAGCCGCCGAAGAAGCCGCTGCTGCCCAGGCGGCCGCAAAGGAAGCCCGAGAAAAGGCCGATGAGCAACGTCTTGCCCTCCTCACGCCGACCACCCAATCGGCGGCCACGTCTCCTTTGGCATCTCCCAACCTGGCCGGTGCCGGCCTTCCTCCCAAACCGGTCGCCGCTGCTGCTGCCCTGAACGGCGCCGTCAATGGTGTTCGTCGACCTGTTCCTTCCGCCCTCGAATTGTCAGCATCTCCCGCTCTCTCCGAAGATGCTTCGTCGGCTTCTCCTTCTGCTCTGGGAAGTGCTCGACCAATCGAGGATATCTCTTCGATCGTCTACCCTGGACAATTCAAGTCGCCCAGCCTCAAGCTCAATGTCGATGCCGCCCCGGGTAAATTCCGATACGACCGAGAGTTCCTTCTGCAGTTTATGGATGTCTGTCGGGATAAACCCGACACTCTGCCAAACCTCGAAGCCATCGGATTAGAGGCCGACGCGAATAGCGGTTTCGCCCGAGGACCCCGCCCTTCGCGAAATTCGATGGGTGTTCCAGGTCGAGGAGCTCCCAGTGGCCTCAACATCAACATGGGTCGATTCGGTGCCTCTGCGGGTTTCAACATGGGCACCTTTGCGACTTCGCGGCCAACTACCAGCGAGGACAGATATCAACAGTCTCTCGCTGGGGGCAGTCGAATTTCTGGCGGAAGAACACCCTCTCAAGGAGGTGGCACGCGACTTCCTTCCATGCACGGTCTTCCTGGTATGGCGCCGTCGGCATCCCGGTCCGGAACTGGACGAGGCAGTGGACGCGGGGGCAAGCGACCGGTTCAGCAATCCTTCCAAGCTGAACCCGATGTGGCTCCTTTGGTCTCTACAGGCAATGCTTGGTCTACGGCCAAGACGGCCCAAATCGATGAGAAATCGCCGGCCTTTATTGAACGTAAAGTCAAGTCTCTGCTGAACAAGTTGACTGCCGAAAAGTTCGACTCGATATCGACGCAGATTCTTGACTGGGCCAACAAGTCTCAGTTTGAAGCTGACGGAATGACGTTGAAGCTGGTCATCAAACTCGTGTTCGAAAAGGCTACCGATGAAGCTCATTGGTCAAACATGTACGCCAGACTGTGCAGAATGTTGCTTGACCGCCTGGACCCGAATGTGACTGAAGTCATCGACGGCAAACCGGTGTCTGGAGGAAGTCTCTTCCGAAAGTATCTTCTGGGACGATGCCAACTCGATTTCGAGTCTGGCTGGAAAGCACGAGAGGACGCCGCGACAGCTGCTGCTGCCAAGAGCGAGGAGGACAAGGAGAGGCTTGCCAAGCACGAGGCCGAGAAGACCGAGGAGAACGCCGAAGCGGCCATGTTGTCGGACGAATACTACGCCGCTCAGAAAGCCAAGCGAAGAGGTCTCGGTCTGGTCCAGCTGATTGGAGAGCTGTTCAAACTCGACATGTTATCAAAATCGGTCATCCGGGGTTGTCTCATCAAGTTGCTCAGCAACATGAACGATCCCGACGAGGAGGATCTCGAATCGACGTGCAAGTTGCTCACCACTATTGGAGCGTCTTTCGAAGCAACATCGTCAGACTCCATGAACATTATCTTTGAGCGACTAGAGACCATTGTCAAATCGGATGCCATCATCTCTCGAATGAAGTTCATGATCTTGGTGAGCAATCCTACGGCTTTTCTAGGTCAGACCGAGCTAACGTTTCTTTAGGACGTTATTGATCTTAGGAAAAACAAGTGGCAGGCCCGAAACAAGCAGGCGGGTGTCATGACAATCGCGGAAATCCACGAGCAAGCTGCCAAGGAGCAAGCGCAAAAGTCCGCCCACGCTGCCCAGTCAGCTCGAGAGAATCGTGAATCCATCTCTCGCGGTGGGTCCCGCAGCGGCCAGACTCGGGGTGGACAACCTGGAGAGTGGCAGAATGTTGCCCAGGGTGCTCGACCGACGCAACGACCAAGCGACTACTCTGCCTTTGGACGAAACATTCCGTCTGCCGGGACCGCTAGTCAGCCAAACTTCACCCCTTCGAGTGTATTTGCGCGAAAAGCTGGCAAGAACAATGTCTCCGGACTTGCAACACCCCCTATCTCGCGACCCACCTCGACCACCAACATGTTTGGCGTTCTTTCTGGTGAAGCCGAGCCCGCTGCTACTGCTGCCCCTGCTGCCGATGCGCCTCAGAGGAAGAAGCTGAATCTCAAGCCAAGGACGAAGCCTCTGCCTGGAGACGGCGAAGAGGGTGCGGAAGAGGCTGGGGACGACGCAGAAGGCGAGGAAGAAGCGAGCTCAGAGGACGAAGCGGTCGAGACACCAGCTGAAAACACCGGAGAAATGTCGACTGTCGCTGCCAAGGCCAAGATCGCCACGGATGTCAAGGAGCTTTGGGGAGAGAAGGATGCGGGTGGATCGCGAAACCCATCGGATATTGTCGAATACTTCGAAGCTCTGCCGGCGCAATGTCGACACTTGCTTGCCGAGCAGTTGATGGAGGACGTGTTTAGGATATCCAAGGTCAAGGACGCCGAGGTCGTCTCGAAAGGATGGGCTGCCGCGCTGGAGAAGGAAGTTGTCACGCCGGATGATCTGAAGAAGGGGTATGTGGTCTTGAACCTGAATCGTTAACCTTGCTGACAACCTTCTCCTTTGCCAGACTGGAGAGCCGGATGCCTGGATTGGACGATGACTCGATTGATTTCCCTCAAGCCTACAAAGCCATCGCTGTTCTCATGCGTGGCATCTCGCTGTCCCAGGAAGAGATCGATACGCTTTGCGGAAAAGTCGACGTCTATGGCGAGCCAAAGATTACGCCGCAGATGAAGCTGGAAAGGGCTTTGACGCAAGTCGACGAAGATGCTGCAAAGGCGGCAACTGTATGATGAACCCGCTTGTTCTCTTTCGATCGACAGCATCCCCTTGGACAGTACCCTGCAATCAACATCATCGCACGCATAGCTGCATGGACGGCTCGACAATACTCAACATCGTTAATATCTTTCTTGGTTCCCTCTACCTTCTAGCATATGACGACCACGTCTCCTTTAGTCCCCCTTTCACTTCCCGTTTCCATTCCCTTCGTTCGATCTCTTCACCTTTCCAACTCGTGGGGCTCTCTTCACGCTCTATATTCTCGATGGCTTTCATGTTTTACGTAGATGCTCATCTTGCCCAATCGCCCGGAGAGATATCTCGTCATTCAGAATGCATTCTCGTCTAGACCAACCTCCACCTGCGCGAGTATTACCACGTCCACCATTCCGTTGCATCACTCAACATCTTCATCATCTCCAGCATGGCCGGGCAGGCCGCGTCAAGGCAGACATACCTGCTCGTCCTCGCTGCAGGGCTCGTCTTACGCATCGCAGTCTTTTCCACAAGGTTGCCCTCCGTCCTTGAAGGACGTCCGGAGCTCAGCACACCGTTGACCTCGTTCAGGAGTTGTGAGAGCAGCAGCTTGTTCACCCTCTGTTACGCTGACGGCCGTTGTCAGTGAGAGAAGGAGTCTACATTTATGGAAAGGGCACAAACCCGTATGAGGGAGGAGTCTTTTACCATGTCAGTCTATGCACTTCCTTTTGTTCTCGGCTGACTCCCAGTAGTCCCCGCTCTACCTCGCATTCTTCACCTACATTATTCCTTCTTCCTCCCGCATCCAGACTTCCTCATTTTGGTCCCTGGTTGACATTGTGAGCGCAATGGCGCTGGTCAGTATCTGGAAGACTAGGATACGGCGCTCTGGCTGCTCCAGTGGTAAAGAGGAAAGGGACGCTCTCGTCGCTGCATTGTGAGTATCGACACCTGCAACGAGCAGGATTGACGTATTCTAGGTACCTCTTCAACCCGTATACCTTGATGTCGTGCTTTGCTCGGTCGACAACGTCGCTCGACAATTCGATGTTATTACTCTCGGTCTCTTCGGCCTGCGATGGTAAGTTCCATTCGCAAAAGCGATGATCTGACGGATCCAGGAGCGTCGCTCCAGTCGCTCCTCCGCCTCGCTCTCGCGGCGCACGCCTCCCTGTACCCTGTCCTACTCCTTCCGCCTATCATCATGCTGCTCAATACCAGAACCTCCCCCCTGGAAACCCTCACAATTCGGCCCGTTGGTCAGACTCTCCTGTTCTTGACATTCTCGTTGCTCCTGGCAGGACTCAATTGGTGTCTTGTTGGGTGGCAGTGGCTCCCTCAGACCTGGGGGACGATGTGAGTCCTCCGGGACCCCGTGTATGGATGTCGGTTCTGACTTGGCGACAGCATCACCGTTTCTGACCTCACCCCCAACGTCGGCATGTGGTGGTACTTCTTCACCGAGATGTTTGATCATTTCCGCAACTTCTTCCTAGGCGTCTTCCAGGTAAGCGTGCCTGCAACGCCCGTGACCGTCTAGCTGACCTGGTCACAGCTTCATACGCTGATATACGTTGCTCCCGTATGCATGAGACTCAGGAATGACCCATTACTGGCGATACTGGTCTTGATGGGAGTCTTTGGAACATGGAAGAGCTATCCAACTCTGGGAGACACAGCCGTATGGGCAGGTCTGCTAGGTTGCTTCCCCGAAGTAGTTGGCAGTAGGCAACCCTTGCTCCTACGCGACTGCCGGCTGATGAAAAGGTAGATCTTCGCCATCCTCTCTTCAGTCTCACCTGTCACCTTTACACCCTCATCCTACTCCCACTTCTTCACTCCCTCTGGCTGCTCACTGGCACCGGCAACGCAAACTTCTTCTACGCCGCGACAATGGTGTACGGCCTCAACTCTGGGCTCGCTGTGGCGGATATGCTCGGTGCTGGCATACGGGCCGATATTAAGAGGAAGGCGGGCAGGGAGTTGGGAGTACCTGAACCGGGTGAGGGGGAGGTTTGGGATAGAGGGCGTCTCGACGAAGCATGGTTAGACAGGGGATGGGAAGTGGTCCAATTCACGGGCCTGGGTGACTGACAATGCATTGTCTCGTTACATCAACTCGGTTCAGGAACAGCACAGTAATCGCATCGAACTACTCGGCAGACAGGTAGAGGGAGGCGCCTCGCTTCTTGGAAATTGGCCCTACTAAACTGCAGTGGAAGTCGGGAGAGCGGAAAAGAGAAGCGATGGGCAGGCTTCGAAGCGGGTCAGCTTGCTCATCACGAACACCCATCCCAAGCTCGACACTCACGGCCGCAGTGGATTGTCCCGTCGAGGTAGGTGATACAGTCTCGCTTCTCCAGAGGACAGAGGTTTCGCTTCGCGATAGCTTCAAGCTCTCGGTCTCGCTGGACGGAGGCTGCCAAATCTCGCTCTGGAGGACAGGCTGAAGGACTGTCAGCGCGACCATGGCTCCGGACCGGATGGACCAACTGGTGCAGTGTTTGACGCCATCCTGAATGTAACAGGTTTCCTCGCCGTCGCAGCGCTTCGTGATGCAGGCTGGAGCGTGATTAGGTAACGCATCTCGATCCGGGGCCAAGAAATCTTACGGGCACATTCGGCCTGAGTTGGGTCAGACTTGCAGATCAAGGGGCAGATGTCTCGGTCGACATTGTCGAGCGGAACAGCTTGTGTGACAGAGGTGGCCAAGCCGAAGAGAAGAGCGAGAGTAGTGGTGGAAAACTTCATGTTGCTTGGGAAGTGGGTATGGATGAGATGGAGCCGGTATATATACCCTTCTCCGTCTCCAGCTCGCCCCTCCGGCCTGTGCCTACGGGCTGTGCAGCGGAACTACGACAAAGGAGGACGGGCTTGAGGAACGTCTTGTCCCACGGATAGCGATGGATGTCCGTCGGCCGTTCCTTTGGGTTACACCCGACCATCATCGTGACCACCACATCTGCTGAACTCCTACACGAGAGGCAAGCGTTCTCATAGTGAGAGTATTTCCTGTCATATGAGTTCGAAAGAGCATCGCTCACACATCGTCGATGATAGAGCCAGAGCCACGCCCGACGGAATAAACGAATCGTTAGATCAGGGGACCGTGCTCTCGGTGTCAAGGGGATGTGAAACGATAGGTACATGTAGATAGTGCGGCACAGCAAGCCTTGCTACAGCTTCTCTAGCTCGTGTCCTCAGGCAGTGATCGCGCTCACGGGCGGGAGGGAAGGACAAGCTTTAAACACGGACCGTATCAGTGGCGAAAACGGCGGTGTACTGTATTACTCACGGCGGCAGCCATGCGGAGAACTATCCTCAATTTCCCAGACTCTCTTGCACGGCGGGCAGATGATCCGTCTCGCGTTTTCAAAGTCTCGTTTGCCTACACAAGCTGCGCAAAAAACTACTATCAGAGACGAGCCGAACAGGAAACATTCTGACTGACCGGGACATCTGACTACTCCGCCGTTGTCCACCAAACAGTATCGCTTCTCGGCACACAGTTCTGCTGCTTCGGAGCGCTCGAACGGCAACGCTTGAGCGAAGATGGGAGAGTAAAGGACGCAGAGTGCGCGGGTGGGAACTGCGAACTTCATATTTGGTCTGCGGTACAGCGGCAACAGTTGTCGGTATGGCAGGGGGACGCACGGTATATGTACAGCATTGGAGAATCATATTGAGTCACACGACCCCCTTCTCGGGCAGATGGATCTTCGCCTCATTACTCACTGATGGCGATACGGTGATTTGATCAGCAACTCTTTCAAGCTTCCGGTCGTGGCTTTCCTGTCGCTCTCCTCCTAAGTGTATAGGTCAAGAAATCTGCATTAATCCACCAATACCGTGTATAGCCCTCCCATTCATGCCCATAAATCAGCGTCCTCCACAGATCCTACTTGCCGAAAGCCTCAGCGACAGGTCCGGTGGCGGTCACGGGTCCCGGCGGACAGGCTGTACGACAAGATCAGCGGTCCCGCCAGAGGGGCAAAGACAGATCCACCACTCACGTGCGCCTTCGACCACTCCTTCGTCATCGACATGACAGACCCTCGCGGCCAGCGGGCAGACTCTTCTAGCCTCCATATCAAAGTTTCGTCTGGGGAAACAGGCTGTGCGACGGTTGATCAGCAAGCCGCGATCCTTCGCGGCGACTCGTTTTGATCCGGACTCACGAGCGCACTGGACGGTACCGTCCTCGTCGATGAGGCAGTATCGTTTCAAAGGACAGACCTCGATGGGCGCGGTGGGCTCGGCCGCAAAGGCTGGATGAGCCTGGGCGGTCGAGAGGACGAGAAGGAGGGTGAAGAGGGCGGAGAAGTGGAGTTTCACTCGAAGCATGCTGGACATTTGATTGCGAGTTCGAAGTTCAAGGAAGAGGGGAGTGGGGAAGAAAGTCCAGGCGGCGGGGCGTCGCTGATATAGGACACAGTGCGGATCGTGACCACCCCACAAAGCATTTGTGACACCAACAGAGGACCTCGCTTTGGCTGCACAGACCCTTCGAAACGGAGAGAAAGGACATGCATTGCCACCGAACGTACCTATATACTACAACTGATCCACGTCCATGACTTCTGGTGCGGGTTTGCTGTAACCTTCTGCAACCCAAGCATCGATTTTAGCTTTCAGCTCTACATCGGGAACGCAGTCCTCGAATTTCAGTCTATTCTCGCTCCGTCAGCTTGGAAAGCAAACGCAGAACGACGTGTCCAACTCACGGCACGTTGTTGAAAGGATCGAGCTCCTTTGAAAGGAGGACCGCCCTGATTGTACCCCGATCCACGGTCACACGAGACACGGGCAGAATCACGGGGTCTTTCATCACTAGCGAGAAGGAATGATCAGCGGAGGTCATCCTTTTGCTCGTGCTGCAAACTCACGCGTGGCAAGCAGTGGATCTAGGAATTCATCGGGAATCTCGCGCTCGTCTTCGATCATGATTGTCGCCTTCATGTCTTCTACTTTCTGCGTGAAGGCGACAACTTCCGAAACCTCCGAATCGGTCATGATCGCTCGGTTCTTGAGGATCCGTGCAAACTTTTCAAACACCTCTTTGGAGTAACTTCGGCCGTCGTTGGCGACTGCCCGTATAAACTCCGCTTCATTCCCGAGGTTTAGGTATATCTGAGCGATAGCGGCTAGAAGCTTTTTCGGTTTGAACGAGAATTTGTCGGCATCCGCCATCTTCAATTCTTGCATCTTTGGCCCGATCAGTGTCACCAAATTTTCATCGAGGGTCTGAGAGGAACATCAGCTCTTGCACTCTTTCAAAGGCAAAGGCAAACAACCTACAGCTGCTAGTCGATCGACAATCTCCGCAGTGATGAAAGGTTCTTTAGCCGTAGCGGTAATATCCCGAATCAGTTCCACGTGATCTCGTCCGAGTTGAGTATGGAAGGGGGCGCTCGATTCGGCAGAGTGCATCGTGCTTTCCAGATCGTCTCGTTCCGCTTTGGGAATGGCATTCCATCCCGCTTCATCCGCCATTTGCGCTCGAATCGTGTTGATTTTGGCGAGGCCGGTGAGCGATTCTTCCAAGTGGAAGGTCGTATCGCTCATCAGCATGTTGATGAATTTGATGAATTGATCAAAGTCGTTGCTGCGATAGCAGTCAGGATAGCAGTCGCTCGGTTAACAGTCACATACTGTCTGGACTTGATGAATGCTTCCCTGTGAAGAGGGTTTTCCCACATGGACTTGATGATCCTGCTGATATCTCGTCTGAAGGAGAATTTATCTGATTTCGGTCAGTAACGAGCTTCCTGGACGCATCATGACATACCCCAGAATTGAGTATGTCCTCCCGTCATCTCGACGTCGATGAAGAATCGGATCAGAGTGGGCATGAGGAATTCGGTCGACAGGTTGTGATAGCTGAGCCGTTCGAATAGCGTGCCTTTGCGATGGTAGTTTACGGGATAGAGGCCGTGCGCCAGTATCTAGGTTGGCAATAAGCGGGACTCTTCAGCGCAAAAGGACAACCCTACAGATACGAGTTTGGCCTTGAGGAAGGGATTGTTGACATAGGTAGGAGACAAAAAGGTGATGGCAAAGTTTATCAAAATATTTTTATCGGTATCATCCATGGCTTCGGGATCATATCTACCGCTCGTTAGCTAACTACGCGTCCGCAAGGACGGAAGACAAACCTCGCCAAGAAGTCGTAGTACTCTGCAACATTGTCGAACAGATATTCTGGCAACATTCGGAACTCAGCCGAGGCTTCTGCTGGGAGAGGAAGTCTTTCCAGGTGATCAGCATGCTGTTTCTTTTCAAAGGGAGACAGACTTACGATATCAGAGTCGTAGGGTGTTGATGCTTTGGATCGACTAGTCGTATAAGCCAGGTCATTAGGAAGCCGAGGAAGGTCAGATTGAGGCGAACTAGCGCAGGATCCAGTAGCTGGGTGTCGTAGGCATGTATCGAGGAATGCAAGATGGAAATGTCGCCCTATGTACGGTCAGGATATTGTAGGAGGAGTAGGAGCGAGTTCGTCAGCATACTTACTTTCAGTTTCTTGATGGCGGCCTCTCCCTGAGCTTCAAGAGCCGGATTCTAGACCAACGATGAGCTCCTGCTCGACAATGCCGGAAACCAGCCCTACCCCTACCCAGTCTCCCCTGGCGGCCTCGGTCCTTTTCAGCTCCTTTTCCATCTCCGAGATATTCTTCTCAGCTTTCAGTCGTGTTCCGACGGTCTTGGTAACTCCGAGATGTTGGAACGAGTTGAGAAGGAAAAAGAGGTCAGAGATGAAATTTGTAGGTGGTTTCGAGTCGACTACGGGGTTTACAATCAGTAAAAGTTCATCATGTAGCTAAGGCTGACTCACCCTCCATGCCGTCCTTGCCGTATCCAAAATACTCGTCAGCCTCTTCTTTCGTTGCCCTGATCTTGGTCTCGTCCTCAATGTCGATTCTCTTGGTGAATCTATAAAACTCTGGATCAATTTTATCAATCTGTTCGCACATCAGTAAGATTGCTGGGCAGCGGACAATCGGCTCACCCTTGAGAATTGAACATCCATGACGGGCTCGAACAGTTTCAGCAGCACGACCTGCAAGTTTGTCATGAAGCCATCCGACGAAACCGTCCTAGAGTCGACCTGGCACCGAGAGTCAAATAACGGTGCTCCAACATTGTGAAGCACCTACCCTCATTCCTGCTCGTTTCTCATTGACCTTGATGACCAAAGCGAAGAAGTCCAAAACACCCTCGCGCGCATCAGGCGAGGAACGGACGATGGAGTTGTAAATGTTAAACAAGGAGCTCTGTCGAGCAAATAAGCTTTGATGATTGATATGCAAGGATCTGCTAATTCAACGTACGTGGAGTCCACCTAAGGCGTTTCTCAGATTGGCTTTATTCGCATCAATGTCTGCAGTCTTTCGCTCGGTAGGATCCGAGAAATACGTCTTCCAGATCTCAGGCTAGCGGTCCCGTTAGATTCTGATAGAGAGAAGGCTCAGTACTCACGAATTCTCGAGGATAGACACTCAATCGCGTGAGTGGTCCCAACAGGGACTGCCATTCGATTTTGGGTGCAGTGACATTGGGCGCAACCCAGACGCTCAAGGTTGGGAACTGTAGCCCCAATAAGCGCCAGTCGCACTTTATGCCAGGAGCTGACCCACCAACGCTGCAATAGGTTTCACCTGGACTAGGGTGGATACCGCTCCCAGGTATCTTCGCCAATCGTTTCCGAGCAGATCTGGGGTTGGAGTGATCTTATACCATTCCTGGAAGAACAGACTTAGAGTAGGAGTGATTACATCTGCCATGGTGTCGTTTGGGTAACCAGCGGCGAGATCATGAAGAAAGGGAAGAACATCGCTGGGGGGAAGAGCAGTGGGAGTAGGGGGGGATTGTGTCGTCGTCGTTGTTGAAGCTGTGAGGGGATCCGCATTCGCAGAGGCGGAGATAGTGCTGGTAAGGGATAAAAGGAGGGGAAGAAATTCGGCGGGTCCAGTGGGCTTCCTACAAATTGCTGAGCGGGGGACGGCCGTATGACATCATTGGACCACTTACTCGGCTGGTTGTGGGAACATGGTAGGATCTTCCAAAGTCATTCCGCAGTACGATATGACCAGACCCCTCAGTTTCTCGAACGTACTTGTCCACTGCAGCTTTTCTGCTGCCGAGTATCCCTATCCATCACATACGAATTAGTTCACGTGCCGACCAAAGCTCAACTACATACGAGACGGTGATTCTCCCTATTGGCCACGTTTAGTCGCTTCCAGCAGCCCGTCAAGTACTCGAATACTGTCTCGTCCTGCGGCAGACCAGCCAAGATGGTCAATACGTCGGGATCATCGCTGCAAGCTGTCATTAGAGCGGCATGGTTATTATGGTGAAAGGAAGTTGCTCACGATGAGGCCATAATTGTGGGATCAAGAGAAAGTCGAGCGATCAGAAGGCGATCAGAGATATCGCTCGTTGTCTTGAATGGTGGTGGATGATCTGCAGCGAGTCAGTAAGGATAATGAAGTCCGGGGAACCTCCCACCTGGCATCTCTGCTTTAAGCTCTCCCTCCAACTCCTTCAGCCAGCACAACCGCCAATCGCTTGCTTGAGCCTTTCCGCGCTACATAAATAGTATTAGCGATGAGTCTGAGGCCATCCTATTCACATCACGTACGTCCAAGGCTACCGAAAACACAGTTGCCACCTTTTCTATTTCCCAATCCTCGTAGCTCAAGGTTGGTTGACTTGGCGTGGGCGCTTGTGAAACCACTCTTGGGCCTACAGGGTCGCCTTTCTTTGAAGCTGAGCTCGGCCTCTTGAGGTTCAAGGAGGTTCCGGCTGGTTGAGTCGCAGAAATGGGCCGTTTGACAGGTGCCGCCGAAGATATCGGTTTGTTAGGCGTGGGAGTAGGAGAGCTGCTGGATGTGGACGCCGGAGTCGGTGTAGACAAGAGTCTAGAGTTGGTAGATGCCGGAGGACGAGGTGATGGTGCTTGTGGAGCTGAGCTGGAGCTGGAGCTGCTGTCGGCTACCGAGGCAGGTGCAGGGGTACTAGGACCACCTAGGCGAGCCAGGCGCTTGAGACGCATCTGAGGTGGAGGTACCGTCAGTGAGCGACCTTTGATAGCGCTTCCCGCGTCGACCTACCTTTTCAGCGTCGCTCATCTCTGATGTATTGTCCGCCATGATGCGAATACAAGTGGATGAGTTGGGATAATGACCGTATTGTGAGCTCGCGATACGGAATGGAGGGTGACGATGGTGCGTGCTTGACTTTCCCACGGTGGTGAGGAACAGCGTCGGGGACGGCTGGATGATTTCTGTTGACAGCTTGCCGTTCTCATTCACTTCGTATCGCACCCTCTCTCAACCAGAATGGCACAAGTAGTCCAGCCGCTCGACCAGCCGTCGACTTACAAAGACAACAGATCCGAGGTGAGCCTCTTGCCTTCAGAGAGACTATGTTCTAAACTAGGCATCTCCAGCTCGACAGGGAGACCGAAAGGCGGTTACTGGCGCAGTCGAGCACATTATACGTCGGCAATCTGAGTTTCTACACCACAGAAGCCCAGGTGTATGAGTGTAGGTTCTGTATGAAAGATGGAAGGGAGCTCTCTTGACATGATGTACCAGTGTTCTCGACCTGTGCTCAGCCGGACGAAGGCGGCGGCATAAAACGGTAAGCGTGCTTGTCGTCCACTTGTGCGTGTCTTGACCGATGATCTTGCAGAATCATTATGGGTCTCGACAGGAATCAAAAGTGGGGTTCACGGATCTTCAGCCATACCGAAGGGCCACTGACGTCTCATCAGGACGCCGTGTGGCTTTGCCTTTGTCGAGTACTATTCTCATTCCGAAGCGGCCTCGTCTTTGCGATACATATCCGGCACGAAACTCGATGAGCGGGTGATTCGGTGCGACCTCGATCCAGGCTATAAGGAAGGGCGACAATTCGGTCGAGGCAAGAGTGGAGGACAGGTGCGAGACGAGTTTAGGCAGGAATACGATAGCGGTCGAGGTGAGCGCTCGCGAAACGGATTAGGAATGCAATCTGAGCTGGGCAAGGTGGATGGGGACACCTTCGCTTGGAGCAAGAGAGGCAGCAGGAGCAAGACCGCCTGCGATCGCAGATGCAGTTCGATACCTATGCCGCTCCGGCCGGAGGCCTGGGTATGGCAGGCGCCGATGTTCCGACTGGAGAAGGGCCCGCCGATACGGCAGACAGGCCCAAGAGAGGTCGAAGTGAGGATGAGGACGAGGCAGAGCGGCGCGAAGACGAGGATGGAAAGCGGTTCAGAGGGGACGGCGACGACGAGTAGACGCCCGCGAGGCGGCAACTTCACATGTAATGTTCATATTTCCGCATCATGCATTGACAACAACCGAAAGAATGCAATGCTGTGGCATGTCGCTACCACTACTACCCGAACACCGAGTGCCGACGCCGGCCCCTAAGTGATACTCCTCTCCTGTCCTCGTTCCCCCTCCACTAGACTCTACTTCTGCACCCTTGTGAAGATGGGCGACTTCTTTTCGTGGACCTGCGCTTGGCCTTCTGGCGATCCGGGGATCGTTTTGGTGAGATTCTGGATGTTCCTTATCAGCACCTCCACAACCACTTCGCGTCCCTTCGTGAGCGAGACTGACCAGTTTCGTGAACACACACTTGTTCAGCGCCGTCTCTGGTTTCCTACATGCTTGGAAATACTGCCGGGACTCGTCAGCACAATCGTTCAAGGCCAAAACATCTACCGACCTGGTTGTTCTTCTCCAGACATTGCCAATGCGCATCGAATTCAACCAAACACGACTCTCTCATCTTGCCAATCCTGCTCGCTTCATCAGCCACCCCAACAGCCTCCCCTCAGAGTGATCACTCACAGCTCGGCCGCACACCTCGTCACCTTCCGTCCCTCTTTCAAACAATGAGCCGGATCCCGGTTCTCAGCTTTACACAGCATGAAATCCTCTAACCAATTTAGCTTATCAGCTGTGTCCTCCCTTCACATAGCATGCAGGCACACCGTTGACATCCTTGCAGTGAGCGCCAATGAAGAAGGACGCGCTCTTCAGCGGAGCAGAGGTGACGCCCAGCTCATCGACAGGCGGGATAGACGAAGGGAGCGGGTTC
This sequence comes from Tremellales sp. Uapishka_1, assembly GCA_035521475.1. Classification (NCBI taxonomy): domain Eukaryota; kingdom Fungi; phylum Basidiomycota; class Tremellomycetes; order Tremellales; species Tremellales sp. Uapishka_1. Next base: position 55,635 of record JASZXS010000002.1, on the reverse strand, counting down.
GGGTCGGAATAAGGGGTATCTGTGAAGACTGCCGATCTGTGCGAAGCCATTGTCACTGAGCGCGCGGGTTGCGAGGGGGTTATAGATGGCCGAGGTGTTGACGAATGATGAGCGAGGCATACCACTGCTCTAAATCAACGTCGGCTTGGAACCGTCCGGAGGGATCCGATAACGCCGGCCACCCAATCATCATTGTGTCAATGTGGCACGGCCATTTCAAGCTTGCATCGGATCAACGCCCTTTCCAATCCCCAAGCATCTCCTTCCCGCTCCCTTCCTTGCCAGACATCCAGCTTCCCGCCCTGGACATGACTTTGGAAGCAGCAGCACCCCCGCCAAAGTAGCTACCACCGTCATCCCGCATCGCCGCTGGCGACGGCGTCGCAATCGACGAAGGCATAATCTCTTTCTCGCCCACTACCACTTTGCTGACCTCCCTCTGGGCCCTCATCAAGACCCGTAGACCAAATGCAGCGACAGTCCAAACCCCACCTGAGCATCTATAAGCGGATTCATGACTGAACTGGTCAGAGGACGTACCGACTACTCCCACCAAGCGGATCAAGAACTGATACAGACTCGTCGTTCGTTCCCGGATCGTAAGGGCCATGGCCTCGAGGTCATACTTGAAGAAAATGCCAGGCACACCTCGGCCGTGTTCAAAGTTGTGACTGTAGTCTGTGACCGCGTATTGCGACGTGACGAGTTTTCTCCGGCTAGCGTCAATGTAGGTGGTAGGCACGATCCGCAAGAAGTATTGAAAGATGGTGAAAGCTGTCAAGTCTTCAGCCAGAGCATCCGAGCAAACACAAACCGCTCACGTTGATCCGTTGTTTCCAGGCTGAGGTCGAGCGGTTGCGAGATGGCCGGGAAGAAGGGTCCAAATGAGAATTCATGTATGACATGGGTGAGGTTCATTACTGAAGTTCCGTCAGGCATGCCCCGGTGCGGAGGACCTACACGTATGGTCTGTGTGCTCGTGACTCATGTATCCGTGGCCGAGGGTCGTCACATGCAGATTCGCCGTCACCTTCTTGACCTCCACGCTCCCGTATATCCTGCAGGCCGGTCCATTGTCCACCTTGGCGATCGTCGGTCGATAGGCCGCATGTTGCTTTTTAGTTCTCGGTTTCTTGGAAAACAAAGACCTGATACCCCCGAGGGATCTCTTTTGATTAGGCGTATGTCGTCGCGCCGACTTGATGATGTTGGATGCGGATGGTATGGTGGGCGATAAAGATCTGTACAGGGCATCAATAAAGGATCATGAAAGCTGGACTCACTTCATCGACGACGCTTTCCCAACTTCGAACGTCGTCTGCGGAAGAGTCAGCCGCAGCGCCGAACCTTTTGCAATTGACTGACCCCGTCTTTCTTGAACTCGTCACTGAGATGCAGCCTGTCTCCCACGGCGTCCCTCAGGTCGATAGTTAAATCTAATTCGACGTCAGGACGTTACCGTCGCTTAGCGGACTTCTGGGCTCACAATGACAGGGCATCGCAACGGTCAAATCCACATTCAACTGCAAATCCTTCTCCAGCTCTTGATCCACATTGAACTTGTAGTCCGGCGCGCCGTACAGAAACTCGCCCAGGTCATTCTACGGGTAAAGTGATGAACTCGATGCGAAGCACAGAGGGCCGACTTACCAATACGAGCAGGAAAATGATTACCCCCACTACCGCCGTAAGGACTCCGCCTCTTCTGGAGCGGACCGTATACGTTGATTGCACCTTGCACCCACCCGTCAGCGAACTTGGCCATTTCCTCAATATCCCAGGCACACCTTTGGAAAGGCGTCGAACGCTTTGATGGGCGCGATTTTGTCCAGCTCATCGAGGAGCGACATGCCCTCTCCAGTGTAGGAGTGGGAATGCTGACTCGCATGGTCGACGAGATGCGGTTCGTACATTCCTGGCGCTTTGTTGATCGCTGAGGATGTCTAACCAGAAAAGGATCGCAGCAACGCGACGTGGAGAAGAGACGGAATCAATTGGGTTTCTCTCGGACGCGAAACCAAACGCTGAGTACTGCGTAGGCTGGATGTGTTGTCTGTTGATTGTACTGCAGCAGTCGCAACAATAGGCCGACCAGGACGAGGACCCGCTGTCGAGGGGCAAGGTGGCAAAGAAGACTCGCTAGTCCTGTCATCACGGTGTGAGATGAATTTTTGTAAGGCGCAATGATTGGGTCCTTTCGCACATGTCCTGGGCGCAAAATACTAACAGACCTTGGTCCGGCACGACGATCCTGTTCTAATACTGTATCACCATCTTCTCTTTATCGCGGTCCAGATAACCAAATCTCAACATACTACGCCAAAAACACAGAGGAATAGCGACAGCCCTATTCGTTGTATCGGTGCGCCCGTTTCCACAAATAGCGCTGGTCGATAGACATTCCATCGCTCTTTTCGGTGAATAGATCGTCTCGTACGCGTTTGGGGGGGGATCATGAGCGACGGAGAGCTTACCTACATTGGGCCTTGCCGGGGATGTATTTGCCCCGACACCTACAATTCGTGCGATCTGTACACTAACCTGTGCATACCCGGGAGCTGCACACGCACCTGGCTGCGCGCCAATAGATCCACTACATGCCCAAGCGGAGCCGGGTCCGAGATGACTCGTCTGCATAGTCGAGCGCGTCGGACAAGAGAGCATCTCGGACGATCATACTGTTTATTTTTGCCAAGCGCGGAGATGGTGCTTCCGGAGGCTTTTCTAAACGACCCCCACGGGAATTACGAGAACTAGAGCCCATCTCATATACTTTAGATAGCGATAACAACAGCAACTGAACGATTCTCCATTTGTAAATCAGGTCTGGAAGGATCGTCGGCCGAAGGACGAGAGATGCGGACGCCGCAACTCACTAGCCCAAACGATTCGTTTCACATCGCACGCTAGACCCTCGGCCATCTCGCAGTCTTAGCGCTTCAACGGACCCCATCTTTCAGTATCTCAACGGCGATACACTATTCCATCTCAAAAGTACACCATCATGCACCTCCCGCCAGCTCGCCGTCCGCACGTCTTACTGGCTCTCCTCTTCAGCGTGGCATCGCTTTTTTTCATTCACACGATCCATCCGTTCCCGTTCCTCGCCTCTCCGCGTGGCAAACATGGAGTGCTGGGCATCCAGAATGAGCACTCGAGGCTGGACGATATTCAGCAAACATGCGAGGCGGAGAATCCGTTCGTTAAGGAATATGGGAGAGGCAATCTCAGACTGAGTAGGGCATATGAAGGTGCGCCTGGGCTCCAGAATGGAACACAAACCACAGATACTGATGTTTGCGGGCTACTAGGTTCGCAACACAGGATACGACAGTTCCTGCACAAAGCGCTCAGAGGCGAAGATTTGGTCATATCCGCCATAGGTGGCAGTGGTAGGTTTTCTCGAGATCGGAAAACGTATACTTGCTGAGTGGCATGAGCCAGTCACCAAAGGGCATCATGTGGAGAAGAACGAGATATGGTTTAGTGTATTCGGCGAATGGCTGGATGAATTCCTGGTGGATGCTAAAATAAAAAAGGTCAACGGTGCTCAACCAGGTAAGCAGCTTCTAGCATGATCTCCAAAATCAAGCTGATGAGATCTGCTTGATACGCAGCGACCGGATCAGATTACTACTCCTTTTGCTTCCCTCTGCACATCCCGCTCGACTCGGATCTCGTGCTGGTCGAGCTGGCGATCAATGACCACGCCTCGGCAGAACACGTCGAAAATATGGAAAATCTTATTAGAGGCTTGCTGGCCTTGCCAAACAATCCCGCCGTCATCTTGGTCGAAGCGTTGGCATTTGCCAATGGCGGCATGGGAGGCGGTGGCGGAAGGATGCATTTGTGAGTTGCTAGAGGTCAGAGAGAATTGGCTGACGGTTCGTGACTGATTGCAGACCGGTCGCGCAGTACTATGGTGAGCAGAACACATTGCATTTTCTCCATGCTGACTGGTGTCTTGGGTTCCAGACGTACCAGTCATAAAGTAAGTTGATTCAAAATAGGTCAGAGTCGCGCCTTACAGATTCCCCAGTCAACGACATCCTCTCGCCACTCATTTCGCTCGCTATCCTCAGTTGCTCAAACCGTACTTTTCGGACGAGTAAGTTTCTCTTTTGGAGCGATATATGTTTCTGAACACGTCATAGTGGCTGGGGCGGCCCCGATACCCGACACGTCGGTGTCCGAGGACATCGCGATCTTGGGCTACTGGTCGCCAGTTTCATCCAAGACGTGGCCTGCGAAATGGTTTCCGAAGATCATTCCAAGACTCTGTCTCCGACAGGGCCAGACATCGCATCACTTTCCACCGGCGATCTCGAGGATCCAATCGCGGAATTTCCCGACCAGGCGCAGCTGTGGCGCGACTCACCTAAGGACGGGGAAACACTCGGCGAGCTCATGCCTGGCATGTGGATGTCGTCGGCCGAGTATGGCATTATTCCGAGAATGGGTGTTTTGGAAGGTTGGAACCCGAATCTAGACCACCAGATCCCACCGTTCCGCCCGACGTGCCTCTCGACGCGATCGCCGTTCCCGCAATACAAGCTGACGCCCACATACTCGCAAGGCTGGAGCGCTTGGACACATCCCGATTTTCTCGACAAACCCTATCTCGTGGCCAACGAGACGGGCGCGCTCGTCAGATTTGAGATGGAAACGGTCGTCGGGGTCGTCAAGATCTATTTTTTGCGGAGCAAGTCGTTTGGTCTGGGGAACGTGGAATGCTGGGTCGACAGCGACAGGGATCGTGCGGTGAACGTCCTTGGCTGGTGGGACAATGGGTGGGCGTGAGTGGGCCGTCTGTGATAAGTGGGAATCGAAAGACTGAGAAACATGCAGAAACATCGGTCAATTCGCCACGTTACGAAACGATCTTTCGCCCGGACTGCATACGATATCGTGCGAACATATGGGCGAAACGAATGATCCCGATGGGGGGAAGGAGTTCAGAATGATCTCGATGATGAGGTAGGTGGATTGGCCGCCGCAGACATCGCTGACAATGCTCTTAGCGTATGAATACTCTGCCATGAGAGAGCATCGGGGACTATAGAGGTTGTAGATGGATGGAGGGACAATACCGAATTGTAGATATTGTTCAGCGTCGGAGGGGAATTGTAAGACATCACCTCATGCTTTGTCACGCTGTTTCGTAGTGGTACAGATGTTCAGACGGTATAAACGCGGCCACCCTGTCTTCCAACGTCTGCTCGTCTGTCAACCACGGCCCGCTGGCTGCAATTTCTATCGGGATGACGGGTACTGAGTACAGATCCAAGATCAAGTGAAGCCTCACGGTTCCAGGAGAGCAGTCCCAGCCCCCAGGGAACCGAGGGGGAACAGGGATTCAAAGATTCGTCTGTATAGCTGTGAGCACAGATGAAACACATCGAGAAGAGCGGGAGACTTACCTCGAGCTGCTAATAACAGCGGTGGTCTTGTTGCTTGGGATGGCGCTACACTTATCCAGTACGCATATCCTCGGATGGGATGAGAGACCTGTCACCCTCGTCCTCGAGATACAATTTTCAATGTGGATAAGGACGCTTGCAACTCGGGAGGTCCTGGCCGGACATGAGGCATCGTCATATCCGCGACCATGGCCACTGCCATTTTGCCGTTCCTGGCTAAAAGCCCGCCTTTGATGGAAGCGCAGATAGTAAGAGACCCGTTTGAAGCCTAATCCGATTTCCTGCCAACCAACGCTGAGTGGGTTCGGACATCATGAGATGCTATCACGGGGACGTGAGCGTCACGTAGAAGACTGTAGTACTATACACACTTACCCCAGTCTTCTTCGTAGATATGGATGAGGTACATTAGTCAGCTGGGTTGTCCGAGATACCTTGGAAGAATCCGTGCTCGGAAGACGGTAGTCCTGTGTATTCCGAGTGATTGACCTCGGGGTCTCCACTCAAGATTGATTGGAGAATGATGAAGCGCCTTAGACATGTCAGCTTGTGCAGCTTATGGTCTGCTCAAGGCACTAGGTACTCCTTCTCTGGCAGCGACTTTTGCCACTCGTTTCAGCCTCCGCTTCAACTATGAAGCGTAGATCTTGCCTCAACATTCTCGTAGACGTCGCTCAACTCATGACGTGCTTAGTTTGCTCATTCTACCGACCATCTTTCCGTCAACCCTAACCTTAAAACCTTCAGGCCTAAAGCTTCAATCAAATTCAGCTAAGATGAGTACCGCTGAGTCAACTTCTCTCCCTTTGCCTCTACCTCTTCCTCCCCCTCCTCCTCTCCCTCTCCCCTCCGACTTTCCAGTCAACTTGTTCGCTACAGCTCCTCTAGGGAGTGTAGAGGTCATTTGTGATCTGGATTTCGCTTTATTTCACGGTGGAAAGGGCGTACCAGAGGACATCTTGGGGCATACTATGGTGGGTGTTGCACGAAAGATTGATGGTAGAATCGGCTTTGCGACCGGGTTTTGGCAGCTGGCCGCCTTGGACGCTGCGTCTCACAGGAGACCCAGACCAGGTCAAATAGGTCCAGGGGAAGAACCCCTTTTCAAAGGCAAAACTTCGCTCTTCACCACGATGAATGAGCTCATGCTCCCAGACTCGTCCACTGCTCATTTCACCGGTAGATATGGTGTTGACGTCGTAGTCGGTCCTTGGGAGAAGCAACAATCTTTGAAAGAGCAGGGCGTCGCTGATCTATCCTCTGCTGTATGTCTAGACGCGATCAACGTCCCGACTTTCGCCTTCAAAACAAAGGCAGACGCTGTCGCAGGCGATCATTACGTTATATTGGCGAAACGATATACGGATGTCGCCAGGGCTCGAGCAAGAGGACACACGATCAATGTCGTTCTCGCCATACGGGACGAGCTCCTCTTCGCTGCTGTGCAAGATGCGCTGAACTCGATCCGATACAGCAGATTACGATGCTCACCAAGCTCGAGGTAGAGTCCTGGGTTGCGGTTTGTAAGCGTTTGAAGGGACTGGATCCCGGTCGGGTTGTCTCCGCTCCCTCTGCTCTCCCGAGGAAACGGGAAAAGACGATTAACCAAAAGATCTCGCTAATCATAGACTCGAATATGATGATCCGTGATAATTATCTCGAGGCTATCACCGCAGCGATCTTCGGCTTGCCGATCATTATCGTTGTCCCCGACGCTATACGGATTGAAGTTTCCTGCCTTCAGAAGGACGGATCAGAGAGTGCGGCTAGTGTATGGATTCGCGAACACCAGTCTCATCCCCAGGTTCTCGTCGACACGGACAACTCGATGTTGCCGGCTCTTTCTTTCTTTCCGACGGCGAAGATCAACGCTTCGGAAGTCTGGAGTGGAGATCCTCTGATTCGAACCCGGTTGCTCAACTTTCAGCAACGATTCCCGGAACAAACGATTGTCTTGCTGTCCCTGGATTATGGTCAACAGCTTCTCTGCAGACAATGTGGGTTTTGCGTTCCTTTTCTGAGCAAGCAGGGAGTTCCAGGGTCTGTGTGGCCCAACTCCATGGACGCTCAAGGATGGCGCGACTTCTTGATTGAAGTCGTTGGGGAAGAATAGGTCGTTCTTGGTGACGTAGTCTTAGATTGATATTGCGTTGATCCTATATCATCCCTATGCCGGCGAATGGCATTAGGATCGGGAAAGATGCATACATATAATACACAGATAGCAATAGATACACTACTCGTAATGATAGAGATATTCGCCCGGTATCAGCGCTGCATTCCTATCGGCCAGAACAGCGTCATCTGATAAGTCAGGGTGGTCGTAGACTCTGTAGAGAGGACTGTAGTGAACCTCATACAACCGACTGACAAATTCAGCCCATGCAGGAGCTCCCGGTCTGCAGTCAACTGTGGACGGAAGGCGGGGGGGAAACGGCAATCGAATGTTGCTCTGTACTCGATCAGCATGCGAAACTGGACAAGAAAACCCTCAAACTTGCCAGATGTTGGTGACAACTGAGATCTTCGTATCTGAATTCCCAAGGCTCGGCCCACTCAGTATATAAGGATTCGTCTCTCACGATGAGCCTTTCGTCTTGATTATCGAAAGCTGAACGCCACGGTAGAAGAGGATGTCTCTCGTTCGGGACCTCGAAGTCTTCCGGCTTGAGAACAGTACTGGATGCAGAAGTCAGGGCTTTTTGATTTCCCTCCCCCAAAGTACGCGCAGACAGGAACTCACATTGTCCCCTTAGCATCACAGTCCTGCAAGAGGTGGAGACCATCGTGGAATTCTGCCTTGAGCAACGCCTCCGGTGACAGACTGTGCTCCAATCTTTCGGCCTTTCTTCCCAAGATCGCCACACGAGTCTGCACGTCGATCGGATGCCTGATCACGTCTTCAGTCAACCCGAACCAGCGGAAGTAGGATAGCAAACCCACTTGTCAAAGTCCTCCTCGTAGATGTCAATCAGGTAGTCCTCTGATTTCGTGCCTCTACCATCAAATAACTCGAAATCGGATGACTTGAACGCGAAGTTCGGTACCGCATCGCCAACAGCCTCGTCCTCGTCAACATCCTCAGATTCGGTATCATCTTTCGGGACCATCGTAGTCTTGTCCTGTGAGCTTTCTGAAGTGGATGGAAACATACCAGAAGGGCCAATTCCTATGGCGCTGTCACTCACTGTGGTGGCGATCCCTGATCGGAGTTCTAAGGGGTCAAGGGCGCGATGATCCCAGATATACCGGCGGGGACGGTGGCGATGGAGTCCGAGCCTCGAATGAGCTACTCTGCAGTGGTTTCTTCGACATGACAAATAACAACAATCAAGAAACGAAGCTAACACAATCGAGTCGGTCGAGAAGGGGGCGGGCAACCATGAACGTAAATGCCACTTCGTGGATTATGTCGGGGATACTCGGCGTTATCAGGACCTACCTATTCCGAGGGCTTTGGTTGGTTCAAGTCGGGTCAACCTACTGGTCCTTCTCGCCATACTCTACACCTTCCCCCTCCCCTCACTGCCATGTCCCTCCTCTCTCGCATCTCGCGAAATCAGTCGGCACTCAAAAGGGCTTATGCCACCGTGGCAGAAGCCTCTGGTGTCAAAGTCGCCGGTGTAGAAAACGGATCGGCCTCCGGAACCACGAGCATCACCGTCGTCGTCAAAGCTGGAAGTCGATACGAGTCTCAGCCCGGAGTGGCCCATGTTTTGAAGAACTTTGCCTTCAAGGTGGGTCCCTCTGGTTCCGTAGCTTGGGCAGGGGAAGCTGACGACTCGGAATGCGTAGTCGACAGCTGCCGGATCGGCTCTGAAAACGATTAGAGAAACAGAGTTGTATGGAGGTGTCTTGTCTGCGGCCCTCTCGCGAGAGCACTTGTTCCTCACTGCCGAGTTCCTGAAAGGAGATGAGTGAGTCCTGTTCATCTAGGCACATCAAGGAGCAATAGCTAACGCTGATCATCAATCAGGGCTCATTTCCTGGACGTCCTCTCGTCGACGTTGTCGTCTACCCACTTCTATCCCCACGAATACCAAGAGCTCGTTCTACCTACCATTGAAGCCGAGTCTCTCTCCGCGCTTGCATCTCCCTCCACCCTCGCTCTCGACATTGCCCACAACCTCGCTTTCCGAAGAGGGCTTGGAAACTCGCTCTTCGCCTCCCCCCACTCGCCTGTTTCCGCCACGCAAGTGAAGGAGTATGCCCACAAGGCCTTTGCCAAATCCAACATTGCCGTCCTCGGATCCGGCATCTCGACGGAAGCCCTCTCAAAGGCTGTCCAGACGTCGTTTGGTGCCGGATCATCCTCCAGTGGCGCGCCCTCCTTGTCGGCAGGCTCGTCCACGTATTACGGCGGTGAATCCCGAATCCCTCTCGACGCTCATTCAAGTCCGTCGGCGCAGCCTACAATGGTCATCGCGTACGGTTCCGCCGGAGCACCTTCCGCCCAAACGACCATCCTGCCTCATCTTTTGGGCGGAGTTGCTTCCCTCAAATGGTCAGCGGGTATCTCGCCGCTCTCCCTCGCCGCCGCCAAGGTCCCAGGAGCGTCAGCAAAGGCCTTCCTCCTGCCTTACTCGGACGCGTCGCTCTTCGGTGTCGTCGTGACCGCCCCTACTTCTGAAGGTGTCCGAACCGTCGCGCTGGAGGTTGCCGCTGCCATCAAGGCTGCTGGAAAGCCGAAAGACGATGAGTTGAAGAGGGCGATTGCCAAAGCCAAGTTTGCCGAGGCGACAAAGATTGAAAGCATAGAGAGCTTGATCTCGTCTGCTGGACCTGCCGTGAGTCCAAGGTAGTATCACCGGCATTCGGACTAATTATCCTTTCTAGCTGTTCTCTGGTGATCTGCCCAAAGCCGATGCCTCGTTTGCTTCCCTCGACAAGGTTTCTGCCACTGCTCTCGGAAAGGTGAGCAAATGTTTGAACATTTGGATGAAAATGCTAATACCGCAACCAGGCCGCTACCGACCTTTTCAAGGCCAAACCCACCATCGTTGCCGTAGGGGATCTCCACGTCTTGCCATACGCGTAAGTGTCCTGCGCCCATTGATTATTCGAAGTGCTCATATATTGTTCAGTGACGAGCTGGGTCTATAAACGTTGGAAAAATAGAAATGTGGTCATGATTCATGAGGACATAAGTTTCAGTTCTGCTATGAATGTGATGCACATTATTGATAACATAATCTGGAGAAGAGGATATTATACTACAATATTCACAACATAACCTCGAAGGCTCTTGCTACCATGCTACACTTTGATTCGGCCTCGATACGCTCGAACGACAGCTTCCTCAACTCTGGGATTCATGTCAGAAGAGCCTAAACGTGGGATTCCAATGGATCACTCGCCTTTGCTTGACAAGCATCATCACGCCCTGCTGAACCACACCCTTGACCAATTGACCCTGTATGCCCGTATACAATCCTGTCCAGCCCTCTTCCCCCAGAATACGATCGAAGCCGCCCATCATTCCCTGACTTTCCTGCCCTCCTTGGCTCAAGCTCTTGACCAGGACCAAAGGATACATGGGGAGGGTAGCCAGTGCATTCGATACCGCTCCAATGAGAAAGGTTGCCACGCCAGGAGGGTGGTTCTGCATTCTTCTCGGGAGAAGTCGGACCAGGAGGGAATGGATGTATAGCGTCAAGCTCGGCAGCAGAGATAGCGGTACCGTCATGGCCAACGATGATACCATATTCTTGAGCCGGATCTTTCGGAGAGTCTCGAGAAACGATTCGTCATGCAGCTGTTGTCGGGTACATATCGCCGAGATTGGCAGTGTCAGGCCCTTTGAGACTGTCCCGGCTATCATCCCGATCAACAGCTCTTCCACGACGCCCAGGGCGATCGGATGGCTCGAAGACGAGGACGAGACGGGCACAGTCATTCCGCCAATGCCAGCAGGCGAAGCGGTCATGATCGGAGGCGGAGCGCGGCGGTGGAGGAAGATTCTGTGAAGGGACGAGTAGAAGTAGAAGTATAGGAACGAGGAGAGCAGGGTGGACAGTGTGTCTGCTGGAAGGCCGGAATACAGCTTGGAGATGCCACGTTTGTGATGCAAGAGCAGCAGTGTTTTGAGCAGGGATACTACCAGAGTATCGATCCGTCAGACTGGGAATCACAAACAATGAACAAACAATGCTTGCCTTTCCTTTTGGTATGCTGCATTCGCGTGGTAACGAGATCTAATGGGAAAACGAGCGCATTGCCGACAGCAGACCTGCAGCGTATTGAGAGTGAGCCCTGTTACGAGAGAGCATAATCATGGAGGTTCACCCTATAGCCCCCGAAGAGGCTTGAAGTACAGGCGGTAGTGTAGAAGCCATCTTTGTGCTTTATCTCTCCGTCTGTCTGTATCAGTGCATGGAGAGAGCGAGAGGAGGAGTGACGAGTAGCTGGCGATCGGATACCATAGCCGACTCGGAGGTATTTACTGGGTGAGCCTCGATTTGGTTCCGGTCAACAACAAAGTTAGCAGTCCAGTCATCTTGTTGCCAAACAATCGACAATCATGTCGGCGACTTCCCCTAAGGGGAAGGGGAAAGCAGCAGAGATGACAGAGGAGGAGAGATTCAAGGCAGAGGCGCAGAAGAAGAGCTTTGAGAGGAGTCTGGCCGGTCCCAGTGTGGGCAAAGCAGGTGAGGGAGGATGATTGCAATGGAGAGGGACAGGCTGACGTTTGGCGAGATTAGGTCTGATGAGGGATCAGGAGGGTACGTGGGCAGTTTTGATGGGAGTGATGTCCTGACGTCGAGATTAGAGGTCAACAGGATCATCGCCGAGGCTTCAAAGGTGAGTAAAGCTGGAATTTGAACGAGACTCTGTTGGACTGACCGCAATGACCAGGGATCAAAGTAGGTTGACACGATTGTCTTGAGAAGGCGCGATTTGACGCGAATCGCTCGCAAAAGATACTATGTGAACCAGGTCAAGAAGGACAAGGAGTTGACGGAAAAGATCACTTGGTTCCAAAACAAAGTTCGTCACGATGATGTGAAGCCTGTTCTGCGGTCCATGCTTACCCAGACATGCGGCTACAGCGGGACGAGATGATGAAGACGGCCAATATACAACGACTTGAGGCCGATGCTGAACGGATTGTAAGCTGAATGACTGGTGTATGTGCTGACAGGACAGTTGATGGAGGTCGAAGCAACGCGCGATCTGACCCAGACGATCGTTCATGTCGACATGGATGCATTTGTGAGCTTCTTCCCGACTTTGTGGACTTCTCACTGATACATGCGATAGTATGCCTCGGTCGAAGTCAAGCAAGATCCTTCACTGAAAGGGAAACCGTTTGGAGTAGGAATCGGCGTCCTCACTACAGCCTCGGTGAGTCGAGCTTGTAGGTAAGTCTCAGCTGCTCACAGGAGGCATTAGTATGAGGCTCGGAAGTTCGGCTGCCGTTCAGGCATGGCTGGATTCGTTGCAAAAAAGCTGTGCCCTCAGCTGATCCAGTGAGTCGCTGCTGGAGGATCATAAGAAGCGCTGCTGAACCATCACGTAGGGTACCTTGCAATTTTGAACTGTATATCGCCGCTTCAAAATCAGTTAGAGAAGTGCTTCTCCAGGTGAGTCTTCGTTCCATATGGCCTCGCTACGAGGCTGAGCGGATTCTGCAGTATGATGAAAACCTCATGATGGCGTCGTTGGACGAAGGATATCTCAAGTGAGTTGTTCCCCTTCTCCCTACATATCCTGACCTCGGTATAGCATCACATCGTACATGTCGTCCCACTCCATGACAGCGAAGGAGACTATCGACCAACTTCGAGCTGAAGTTGAGGCAAAGACCGGCTTGACGATATCCGCGGGAATCGCTGCCAATCGAATGTTGGCCAAGGTATGCTCCGACCGAAGCGACCAAAGAACCAATACGCAGTGGGGCTGACGCTGGTCCTGTCGCAGATATGCTCCGACAAAAACAAGCCGAATGGACAATTCCAACTCGAGTTCGAGAGGACAGCCATCACTCGATTCATGCGGGATCTGCCTGTCAGGTCGGTATTTCCGATCTCGCTGCCGCTGATCGTTCGTGCAGAAGGATTCCTGGATTTGGAAGAGTCACTGAACGGTGTTTGGAAGGATTAGGAGTCGAGGTTGGTGCTTTTTGCAAGTCACCAGAGATCCTGCTGATGTGAAGACAGACGTGTGGGGATATCTACGAGAAGAGAGTGGAATTATTGGCCATGGACCACTGGTTTGGATTCCGGGGCTTGTGGCAAGTTATTTACGACCTTTCCTTGTCTTTCCGTGACCAACGATCTTTTATCTGGTAGTAAAGCCTTTCTTGGGATTGCCTCCAACGTGGTCGAACCTGGAAAGCGGGAGGAACGCAAAAGCGTCGGGGTAGAAAAGTCAGTACTGCACAGCCGGTACGGGGGCGGCGAAAGCTAAGAGTCGAATCAGGACATTTCGGGATAAGACCGACGACGAGGACATTATGAAAACTCTAGAAGAACTAGTGGAGGAACTAGGCAAGGATCTGGAACGACTCAAATACGCCGGGAAGACAGTGACTGTGAAGTTCAAGGTGAGCCTGAACCCTTTGGTCGCCAGAATACCTCTTTATGTAACCGCAGCTGCATACGTTTCAAAGTAGGTTTGCAGTTCACTTTTCGAAGAATGACCGACTAATAGATGCTGTGCAGACAAGACACGTGCTCTGAGTATCAAAAAGTTCGTCTCCACAGCTGAGGATATACTGCCAGTGAGCACGACGGTTATATGATATCGATATCGTGAAGCTGATCATCTGCCAACTCCCAATAGATCGCTCGAGAGTTGATGAAAAAGGAGCTGCCAGTGAAGATCAGGCTCCTCGGAGTCCGACTGTCCACCTTGAAGGATCTGACGATACCTGATCAAGGGGTGAGACCTGTGGGTCATCTTACAATTGTTCACAAAAGTAGCTGTAGCTGACCGACAATTCGACAGTTTTTCACCTCTCCGAGCAAGAAGAGCTCGAGGTCTGCCAGCGCTTCACGGGCGAAATCCTCTGAGGCTGACAATTCGGACGACTTCACCATACTTGAAGACGACAATGAACTCCAGGAGTGGAAGGAAGAAAGCGATTTCCTTCCTCCTGCGAACGAACAAGTTCTGGGGAAACGGAAATCAACATCCCCGGACGCGATGCCGACGACCGAGAAGAAGCATACTCTCGGTCCCGTCTGTCCGATTTGTGCCAAAACGTTGGGACCCTCGACATCGAATCAAGGGCTCAATGAGCATATCGACCGATGTCTCAATACAGAAGCCATTTCGGAGGCCAGTAAGAGGACGCCCAAAAAGAAGAGGAAAGAAAAGGATAAGATCAGCGGTCCTGTGGCCGGAAGCATGATGGAGTGGTTGTCCAAGGGGCAAGGGTAACTTGAGAATAGTAGAGTAGATAATACATGGCAGATTGTTGTTCAAGAATCGTTAGGAAGCGCCACTCCTTTGGTTTGCTTCCGTTCCGCCGGAAATGTGGAGGCGACGCGTAGAGGTCCACCTAGATATCAGCTTTGTTTTCGTAACGAAATTGAGCTTATCGCGCATATCTGCCATGGCAGAGACAGAAGGAAGGGCCGAGGCCGGCAGCGTTATCCAGCTGTCCCTCCCGTAGGTTTTCAAGTGGTGTAGAGCCCGCTGATTTAGCACCTCAGGCGATTTCTGAGGACCGCCCTCGCCGAAGCTGGATACACGAGTTTGGCACAGCTCTCTGGGGTCACAGAGGGAGATCTTGCTACGGGTAGGTATCCTTCAGTGCTCCTTACTGTGTAGCTCTGACGCGTCTTAGAACTCAACATCGGCCTCGCTCAAGCGGAAGACATCTTGCGTCAGGTCCAGACTCTCCGAGGTGAGCGCATCTATAAGTCACCGTCTCACCCTGACATATTCCGCAGCTGGACCTTCGCAACACGCGCAGCCGAATCATGCAAGCCCGATCTTGCAATCGCGTCCGGGCATTCATAGCGCAACAGCGACGTCTCTCTTGTCCAGTACCGCCCTCCCTCGCTTCTCGACGTTCTCCTCCTCCATCGACTCGCTGATCTCGCGAGTCGCTCCCTTGGATCCGAAAGGGAAAGGCAAAGAGAAGGGATACATCACCCCTGGGATGAGTATCGAGATTGCTGGTCCACCAGGGATAGGAAAGACGGCGATGTGTGTCGGTATCGTCATGAGCGCTCGGTTGAGGCGGAGAGAAATGGACACGCCAGATCAGGTCGGAGAACCGATCGTCGAAGATGTCGGTGAGGTATTAATTGTTGGTGGGTACCCCCTCCCAAGGCTCCGGGATGAGTTAGTCTGAACTTTTAGCCATAGACACCGAGGGCGGTCTGACGCCAGATCGGATCTACAAGGCGGCCGTTTCACTGTCGAAAACGACGGCAGGTAAGAACATACCTTCCCCACTCGTCACGCCTCAGACAATCCGTTCATAGCGTCTCTCGAATCGATCTTACGGGGGATTCATTCAATGCGGATCGCCACACAAGTCCAGATGATTGCGTTCATCCACACCCTTGACGGATGGCTGGAAGAGCATCCCAAGGTGAGCTATAACCACCAGCATCACAAACTTCGCGGTACTGAGTATCCAGGTGGATCTGATCATCATCGATACGTTGAGCTACCACTTTCGCCAGCCGACGCTGGACATCAACGCCAGGAGGAGACTGATGGAGCTGTTCGTCGGGTCTCGTCGCGTCACTTCGCAGTTCATTGACGGAATGATTTAGCGTAAAGCTGAAGATAGGAAAAGCGACGATTGTCCATCGCTGTGCTGTGGGTCTACGTCTCTCCTATACTACTCCGTTCACTGACTCTGCCCCAGGTTGTCGTGACGAATCAGCTCGCCACCAAAATGCGCAATGCAGAGGGGAAGCCCGCGACCTTTGATGACGGCGCTCGAGCGTTTCTCATGACTCAGTTAGGTGAGTGGTCGGACTGCGCGATTGACACTGATCTGTTCCCGCAGGAGACTTGTGGACGACCTCCAAGACACTCCGACTGTTGCTATTCAGGGGAAGCAAGGGAGACGAGCGGAGGTATTGCCACATCTCCACTGGTGGAATGGGCGATCAGGATGTCCCGTGGGCAAACTTCAATATCGATGTCAGTGGTCTCCAGTTTTCTGCTCGATGTGACACGTGCTGACTGGACCTTCAGCCAGATGGGCTCCCAAGTGACTCCTGAACAACCTTGCATGCATTTTCGATCATCTACTGTTTTGGGTTTCCTATTGAGGACTAGTACCCAGACGGTCTCGCCAGACTCGTATCGTACGCTCGAATCAACCTCGTTTGGTCTTGATTAGGGTTCTCGGTCTGCGAGAACGCGAATCCTCTTTGCCTCCTCATACGCTGTGTCGCCCGCACTTTCTTGATCGCCTTTTGGAACCTGTCGCAGATTGGATTAGAACGACTGACGCAGTCCGGGAAAATAAGGCAACGAGATGCTCACTGTTCCTGTCTTGGCCTGTAGTCTGACAAGTTGAACTTCTGGATCTCCTGAACGATGTGATATGACGTTGGATGGTATGTCCTTCGATAGCTGTTGCACGTTTAATTAGTGAAAAGCTTTAACGCGGAAGCGCAAAGACTAACTATTTCCACACGTAATCCCTTAACAGGCAGATGACGGGGAAAAGGAGCAAGACAAAGTAGAATACTGCGTCCGCCCACAATCTCGGCACGATGCCATTATAGTCTAACGAAAAGTTCAGGAGGGGCGCCACCAAGGCGTAGATCGGAAGCGCAATCATCGTAAAGGCGAAGGATCCAGGAATAGCTGGATAGTGGTATAAGCAAAGTCAAGAACCTAGGGATGTGAGGCCAGAAAAGGAGACCTACCGGCAAGGGTGTATTTGGTCCATACACTACCGAGGCGCGTTCATCAGTATATCTGTGAGCAGTGGGAGTTAGGAGGACGTACTCTGAAATCAGTGCAGCTTTCCCGAGCACCGTCAACAGTACCGCAAGATACAATGTCGTTCCCCAGACCCAAAGTCCGGAATCCTTGCCATCTGATGCCTTCTCCCCATCCCAAAATACGATTGCCGAAAAGGCAAACAGCAGCTATGCATGCGATCAGATGGGTGCTCCGCAGTCGAGTAGCTAGATACTGAAACTCACCACTGAGTGATAGAAAGCGTTTCCCACCCAATACCAGAAGGTAATTGGAGTAAAGAAGTAGTTGCTTTGGCCCAAATGGTACAGCTGGGGATATCGATCCAGCATTCGGGCGGAAACGAACTGGTCGAAGACACCAATCACCAAAGGCGGGAGGATGGTGAAGACCACGTTGTAGTAGGACATGGACCATCCTTCAAACGAGATTTGACCGGAAAAATCGTTAAACCACGAATACCAAAACAGCGTAAGTGCAAAGGTGATATTCTTGTAGAACGAGACTGAAGACTAATCAACACCGTCTTCGTACGATGAGGATCGGGCACTCACACAGAATCAGTTTCGACAGTCGCTGGTACGACCAAGCACCGTGCACGAGCAGGAGCTTCCGAAGATACTTGAATTGAGAAATGGCGATGTCTGCCGATCGAGCAGCTTGCAAACCCTTCACATCGACTGTTGAGTACCTCATCCCAAGAAGGTGGGATCACTCACCTCGACACCAGAGATTCCGACTCCCACATGCGCGGCTTGAATCATCGATACGTCATTTGCCCCATCACCGATGGCCAATAGAGGAGCTGTCGTTGATCTCTTGACCAGTCTCACGACGAGTGCCTTCTGCAGTGGAGAGACCCGGCAACATATCACAGCCTATCCATCCATCAACACGTCGTCAAGCCCCGACAGCGTTGATGAAGCGCACCTTGCACATGATGGCCAGTTCCAGGAAAACGTCGGCACATTCTTTCTCAAGAGCAAAAGTCAAGCTCTTTCCATCGATAATGAGTGCCAATTCCTCGGTATCACCACCCATCCTTTGATTTTTGATGGCAAACAGTCTCTTATTCAAGAGATCTGAAGTCTCCGTCATAGTTTCCGTGTTCACGATCACTAAGTTCATGGATTCAGAGATGAGGCGACAAGACAGACCGATATTGATGGCGGTTTCTTGCCGATCGCCAGTGAGAACCCAGATCTGCCACGACAGGTCAATTTCCCGCTACCACCGCGACCAGTAACATACCTTGATACCAGCTTGCTGTAGAGTATGGATAGCATCGGGCACACCATCTTGTAGTTTATCTTCGATGGCGGTCGCTCCGAGCAATAACAGATTCTGCTCAATGATCTCTGCTGCCTTGTCCAGAGCATCGGCTCGGCCAGACATTTGCGAAGCCGCGGAATCGTAGATCGACACCCACTTCCTGTACTCGTCTTCGGGGATATCTCGATAGGCCAGACAAAGAGTCCGCAGGCCCTCAGTAGCGTAATCCTAACCGACACATTCAGTAATTGTGACATCTTGAGTTGCAGAACAAGAACCCACCTCTAGATGAGCAAGCGTCGGCTCGGCAAATTCTTGATTGGGAGCCAGACGTTCATAGATGACGGAATCGGCACCCTTGCAGAACAACTTGATGCTGCCGTCCGGTCCTCTGACCACGGTCGACATTCTCTTTCGGGAAGAGTTGAATTCGCAGACGTTCAAGATTTCAAATTCCTGCGATTCACCCATGATGTCGACAAAGACCGATTTAGGCTTTCGCACCTGATATCGTGAAGAGATGAGCTTGGATAGATATTCAACAAGAAGCTTGCTTACACGAAACCTGTACCCCAGCAACTCTGCTCCAGCAACGAGTGCAGCTTCGTCGGGACTACTGGCCTGATACACCATCCTCCCATCCTTCTCCTCAGGAATGACAGTATGGCAGACGGCCAACAAAGATAGGCTATCGATTCCACCGGTCAGCGCAGTACCACTCTGGCCCTGTCTTGAGACACCCACAATTCCCTCAACGTCGCTCCTTCCACGGAATTTTGTGTGGTCCTGTCTCTCAGAACATCGAAGGTCTTTTGACCCATCTCCCTTTTCGCGTCATCCACCACTTGAGCGTACATCGTCCCGAAGATACTGCATTCTCGAAACTCCATTTCGTTACAGGTCAACGTCCCGGTTTTGTCCGAAAAGATGTAGGCGATTTGACCCAGTTCCTCCACAAGCGACGACGTGCGGCATAGAGCTGGTGTATCGGTTGGCGCGTAGTACATGTCAAGATCGGAGTTGATGAAGGAAGCTTGCTGGAATTTGACGACTTCCATCGTCATGATCAATCTAGAAAAGTATGATTAGCTGCACAAAGTCCTCCTTGGCGCTGCGCTTACGAGATGGGAATCAGGTTGTTGTAAAGAATGATGAATGTCAGGATGTCTGGAGGAGTTTTGATCAGTACGAATCAGGCGAGTCCGGGGAGATCGTACCCTCGATGAATTGCCGCACTAACAAGAAAAGTCAATGAAAGCCGCCGGTCTTCTTACAATCGAACCCACCTTTGTTCGTGCTCTCGTCCCCAAACTTGAGATACCATGTTTGGCTTTGGAAGAACCACTGTCACCGATTAAGTAAGCGGTGCGAATATGGTTTCAAATCCACATACTGTTCGAACGCTCGCTCCAATAGTAGATACCAAAGACAAGATGATCAAGAGGATAAACAGATAGAGGATCTGAGTGTTGACTTGCCGCTCGACAGCTGTTCTTTTGAGGGGTGCTTCTCTATTGAGTCCCAATCAAATTCGAACAGATTTTCTTCACCCTTCCTACTCACGTCGCATTCTTCATCAGCTTCGTCTCATGCCCAGCGTTTATGACAATTCCGTAAATCCATCCTGTATTCCGGAGCTGAGCCCCTCTCAATAGCAGCTGATTGGGCCCGACAGGTATCTTGGTCGGCGCTGCCCCTGGAAGCGCTGACGACAGATGAAAGGTTCCGTCATAGGTGTACAAGGAGGAGTTGGGCGCTTCCGAAAGCAGATGGCCGCGCAAAAGGGAGATGGCTTGGGGATTGGTGAGGGTGGCTGTGGAAGGATGTGATTGCTTGATTTTGAGGTTGGTCTCCCTGATTGAGAATCACTTATCAGTTCCATTTTGGCACGCCCAGAACCACACACCCATCAAGGTTGGCCGTTTCGATGTAGCACAATCCCTCTGGCTCCGAAGAACTCAACAGAACCATGTCGGCCGGAATGAAAGAATTTGCTTCTAGTCGGACCACATCACCAACCCTGATTGAGCGCCAGGGTCTGGCCTCGAACACAGAATTGACGAGAACTTTGGCTTGGTTATTGTTGAGTGATTTATCGGATGCATGTCGTTTCTGGATTTGGTTAGTTAGGCAACGATTAGTGAACCCACCAAATCCTCCTTTATTCCCTTAAAAGCACTTGCTATGAGAACGACAGCGAGCGGCACAATGGTCGTATACCTTCCTGTAGGGGAGACGTTCGGTACTTGTTGGATGCAAGCTGCTCGAAGCATGAGACACCATTTGGTCGGTAAGCACAACGGATGACTTGCCGGTGAATAAGAAGAACAGATTCGCCGACCTGGAGAACTCGGCTTGAGTCTGTGTCAGCTCACTCTCGTCTGCGACAGGCAGCTCAAGGAACTCACAGAACAAGAACTTCGGCAAAAAGGTGATAGGCCCGAACTTTCCCGTGCTGACAGCATTACTTTCCCAACCCCGCACTTTATTGCTCTGAGGATCGTTCAGACCGATTTCTCTAGGCACTCCATCGAATTTGCCTTTCCTCCCCAACAATGCGTTCACGCCAAAGGTCCAGTCGACGTCGGTCAGATGATCCTCCTTGAAAGCGGCCCATCTTCCACGCTTTTGACGAGCGTACGCTCCGGATGTCGGCGCTGAAAAGGAGTATGCCGATGGTCCTTCATCATCGTCAAATGGGTCACCCCCACCGGCATAGCCTCGAGTCGGCGGATGGTATTTCTTGTCATCTGCATCGTCGGTGAAGCCTGCCGGAATAGCTCCAGACTGCGAAAGTGGTAAAGAGGACTCGACGGGAGAAAGGCCATATGGATTTGACACGTGGATGGTGGAAGTCGACGGCTGGTGTGATTGGTACCCACCTGATTGCGCAGACTGACCATATTCCTCGTCGCTGCACACCCAGTCAGTCCCCATTAACCTGAAAGAGATCTAGCATATCACTCACTCGTCAAAGAAAGGATCCAGAGCATAGCCATGCTGCATCTCCACATTTCCAGAGCTACCTCCTCCGTTCATACCACCTCGAGCCGACTCCGGACTGAACAGATCTGGCGTTGTATCATCCCCGAATGGGTCATCTTGAAATGAATTGGATTGAGCTGGACGCGGCTGCGGTTGCAGAATGTCGTCGAATGGATTACGGCGGGACATGGCGTATATTTGCGCTCGTCTTTTGGGTCCGCTTTTGTGTTATGCCAGATACACAGCGAGGATATCTACCTGAATTCAATGCTATGCTGTTGTTGTCACCTCGCCTCTACCCGGATGCGACGCGGTCTTGAGACGGGCGTGGCAGTAAGATCACGTGACCCAGCTACGAGGCACCGAAGTCTCTTTGGCAGAGGAAGTGGCCGTCGCTTCATAGACCCATGGTTGATGGCATAGTAATCTCTTCGGAGATCAGCCGACGACATTTGGCCGATACTATCGCTGTTATCACATGAATGATCGGAGAAGTCAAATAGTAAAGGCCCCCATTCGGCAAATCTCTCTTTACCTGTCCCGACTAGAAAGCTCTTCCGTCATACAACTTTGAACCTCTCGGCCCCGAAACGTTGTTACAAGGCCATGTGATCTTCGAACCTGGACCAGCGACTCTTCTGTACCCCCGCTGGAGTCAAAATGTCAGAAGGTAATCAGACATGCCCTTACACCGTTCGACCTGACACCGGACTCCGACAGATGAATTTGTAGCCCAAAAATTCCTCTCACCCGAGGTGTGCACGATGCTATGGCGAATGGAATAACGACATTTGCCTGGTGGCGCGGAGTAAAACGCGTTTCGGCGTATACACGGACCTCCTCCATACAGTCTAATTTAACACCGCTCGAATCGTCATCCCGCACTGTCCGACTTACAGGCTACATGCCCCTGTCAAACGGCCACGTATCTGGACTACAGGTTTCATCGCCGAACTAACGCCCCATTACAGGTGATCTTTGGTCTAAATAATCAATTTAAGGATGCCTTTTCGCACTACCGATATCCCCTAGTCCACTTCGTCTCCCTGATGCATTGTGCTGCTTGTTGACCCTCTCGCCCTCCGCAGTCTGACAGGAGACGTACAACTACTCTCGTATCTGCCGATTCTCTCTTTCCCAACAATATCTCTCTTTACACCTTTCTCTCAGCTCACCGCTTCGTCAACCGTAGCCACATCTACTAACCCCACATTCATTTTATTATACACCTACTCAAGAACAATGCGATTCTCCAACATCATCTTCGCCCTTCCCTTCGTCGCCTCCGTCCTCGGAGCACCCATCCCGTCCTCCGCTGTCGCCAAGCGAGACGTGGATGTCCTCGCTATCTTGGCTGACTTGACCGCCTCAATTGTGAGGGATATCCTTTGCCTTTCTAATAGATCACTGACCCGTACATTCAGGGCGGACCTTGCGGCTCCATAACCTCTATCTCCGTGCAAGCCGACGTCGTCGCTGCCCTTAAGACCGTCAACGGCGCACTGGGCACGGCCGGCATCTCCCTCGGTGTCAGCGTGGATGCCTTCGTCTCTGCCAAGTGCGTGACTTCTTCCTCTGCTCAAATTGAAGTACGCTTATCTTCCCAGGCGAGACCTGGTTGACATTGGCGCCGAAGCTGCTGCCAAGATTGATGTCCTCAAGTGGGTTGTGCGCTACTCGCATATTGTCTCGAGCTAATCCTGACCCAGACGTGTCTTGCTCGACATTGACGCCGGAGCCGCCGCTGGGGTCGCGATCCTCAAGTAAGTCACATTATTGCTAAATATAGGCTTTTGACTGATGCGAAGCAGACGAGATTTGGTCAATGACGTCGCCAACGCCACTGCCCCCATCATCAAGCAGATCGACGACCTCGTTGCAGCCATCCCCGAGGAGATCGCCTCCATCCCTGAAGTTGTGAGTCACTCGACTGTCCAGCAAGACCATGTGACTGACATTTCCTAGGCCGCTTTGCTCAAGACTCTTGAGATCTCCCTCGGAACAGTCCTTAAGGGACTCGAGACGGTTGTCGCCGGCGTTCTCCAACTCGTCGGTGGCCTCCTCGCCAACCTGACTTCGACCTTGACCCCCTTGATCGGTGGCCTCCTCAACGACCTCGGCTTGGGGCCCGTCCTTGGTGGCCGTAAGTCCCGTGCTCGCTTCCTCCACTCTCATTTGATCGCCGAGCTGACTCGTAGCAAAGTCCTTTCCGGTCTCGGTCTCTAAATCTTCCAGCTGCAGTTGGCTACGGTATATCAGAATGTCTCCTGGTACCCAGTCACAGTCCTGGAACATGTCCGTTTGATAGTCGTCACCCTTTCTTGGACAATGCAGAGTTTCCCTCTTCATCTCCTCTCTTTCTCTGTAGCATGTGCTTTACTTTACGGTTAACTGTATGGTCTGCTCGCAGGTCCAATTACATGACGAGCTCCAAGCACATCGAATTTGCAATGACGCCGTCTACCTCTGTGGCAAGAGGCGAGTCAATTGTTGGCGATTTGTCGCATGCTAAGGCAGATTGATATTGTAATCTCGAGTGGAGTGATACTGATCCTGTCACGGCAGCAAGTCAATTGCATCGGTGACCGAGTGCTAAGTAGCGTGAGTACGTGGAAAGAATTCATAGACCGGTGTCGCTCGAACGGATTATGTACATCTCGCCTCCTCGAAGCTTGTCTAGGTATTTAGTTGGTACTTGGTACTCCATACAAATTGGCGAAACATCGCAACGAATAAAATCTATTACCAGCTTGAACTCTCCCGAAACCAGTTGGGGAGTAAACCCTCGGAGACAGCTCCGCGTTTCTACAGTCTACGAGTCCTTCTCGACCAGCGTCTGCGTCATGACGACGATGTTAAGATCGATTGGACCTTGGGGTTGGTTGATGTCGAGCGGGGAGGTGAAGTTCTTCAGCTGTTGCAAGATTAGTGCCACTTGCCTCGCAACCGTCATGTAGCACTTACAGCTCTGGGGGCACCAGGGTAGGCTTCTTGGTCTTCCAAGCGCCTGGAGCCAGGCTGAGCGGCGAATGGCAGATCGAAGCTATTCTCCTGGCTCTCCATCTCGTCGATGATGGTCTTTTCGAGATTGAGTCTTTCGCCGAGGATTCCCCAGGGGGTGGAGTATCGGTCTGCGGTGGGTACATCGCGATTGGAAGGGAGAACCGATTTGTGGGTTCGGCTCGATTGAGGTTGGTAGGGATGGTGTTGCTGGACGAAGACGTTGGCTTGCTTGGGTACACCTGCTTCAGAGGTCATGCTTCGAGGGAGGAGAATCTACGACAGTCGATCAGCCAAGTCCGCTGGTATGGCACTAGACCTACCATTAGGGAGATCGCGGTCGAGGTAAAGACACAGAAGAATCCAACAGTGTACAAGGCATCGAGCGCAAATCTGCTGCTGTTAGCCTGAGTTTTTTCCAGGGGAAAGAGAATGTACGGTGTGGTGTTCAACTTCGTCGCCTTGGTGAAGCTGTCGCAAGACAGCGCCAAGAGGCAGAAAGCATAGATGAATCGGAAGAACGTCCGAATCGTGTTCAGCTCCTATGCTAGAAGATGAGCACCGCTCAATCAAGTGAGAAAGGAAAATCACCTTGAAGTACTGCAAACGACCGATGACTTCAGGGTTTGCCCCCTGTCGTCTCGACTCGGCGATGAACCCGGGAAACACGGCGAACAGCCAGAGACTTGTGAGGAAGAGGATGGCAGCAAAGATCGAGCTAGATTCTGCGGTCAGTGGCACGTCCCTGTATCACGCAGCCAACTCACCCAGCCATGAAGATGTTTGCCTCCATCTTGGTGAGCACCTGGGTTTCGATCTGAGCTGCACCAAGCAGAACCGCGAAAACCTGTTGTCTATCAGCTTGCACCCACTACAGCCAGAGCTTTGTGACCCACGGTGATGCAGCAAAGCACCCAGACCTTGAAGTGAATACTTTTGAGCCACGAGCGGGCATTTCGTGATCGGATGGCGCCAATGAGGTAGGCCCAGTAGAGGGTTTCTTCAGCATGGATCGACAGCAACAAAGCCCAGGCAACCGAAAGGATGTGGTAGTCTGCCCGGACCAGATTCTGTTTGTAAGTAGGCCACTAATTATTCGTCAGAGCGGAACCGTAATGCGAGGATGGCATGATGGCTCACAAGCTGGTATGGGACAGGCGTAATCTCTGTCGTGGTAGTAGAAAGGGGGATGACAGCGTAATATTCGGTATATTTAACCCATGTCAGGATGAAGTTCCAGGTGACGAACTGCTCGACCGTCGTCAGTCATATACCTAACGCGGAGCCAGAACGGGGCATGACGCACCATCACAAGGGAGCAGATCAACATCCACTATCGAATCGTCAGTCTCGCCCTTTTTGCCACATTGGATACACGTACCATGATGACTGTAGAGCGCGCGTCAGCCGGTGTGATCCTTGACACTATCATCACCCTCACTCACTCCATCGGAAGGCATCCTGTCGCTTGTACAGCAAACATCGTCCTTTATCGAAGCAGTAGATGTGCCACGCGATGAAACACGAGCCGGCGATGGTGACCAGACTGCCCAAGATCTGAGCAGTGGGAGATGAGTGACACATCGTATCGATAACTCTGTGGGATGCGAGATGTGATGTGAGCAAGGGAGAAAGCTAGATGGCGGGGGAGATGGGATGTAAGGAGACTGGACGGGGTCGCGAGTCTTATATCCCATCCAAGGGGGGCACTCCACCGGCCGGTGGAGTTCATCACATCCAGACATCCTTGCAAGGATGGGTTGATTTGTGTGCTCGCACAGCGAAGGACAGAGGAGGTGGACGGAGGGAGGCGATACTCTATCGCTTCTAGCTGCGCAGGTGCCTGACGCCGGATCGACCTCTCCAGGTTTGGTAGAGGTCATTCCAGTACCGGAAGGCGCTCACCAGACCACATGGCGCCATCCATCGAAGGACGAGGATTGGCGTGTACAAGGACGTCTGGTGTCCTTGGGGAGAGATGAAAGGGACCGCCAGCGCTGTGTCTGTGTATCTCGGAGATAATAGATCGCCTATCCTTGTTTCAGGTCCCCACCATGCCCCCTCTTACTGCCTTCGCGGTGTACGCAATAACGATAGCGGTCATTCGGTTCCCTTTCCGGAATGCTCGGCGCGGAGCCCAAAAATGCGTTCCGTGCCGGGTCTCGCACCGGCCATCTTCAGAAGATTAGCGACAACGTCTCCTCCCAGCGGTAGCTTTGTTGTCCAGATCGATGTATCTATTAAGCACTATTGATGTGCTGTTCTATGTAATCTAACTCTACGCCTCCAGATTCATTCTCGAGATACGGCATCTTCAATCCTCTGCGACCCTCGAAGGCTAAGACCGAACGAGATCGACAACATTTTTCAGCTGCTCAAGGAAGACAAACATGAAGATGGTGTTTGGGGTTAGACGGACTGATGAATGGGTCGTATGAGCATCGGTTCCTCGAACAAGAAAGCAGGCCACTCACTCCATGCTGGCAGCCACCCCTTGAACAAGAATCGCGGACCTACGAATTGATCAGCAACCACCTCGTATCCAAGGTCTCACCTTCTTTTTTCAGGCTCTCCGTCAGGATCCCAATAGGTCCCTGATTCGTCGCTCCGTGTTGCATGTTCATGATTCGAGATTTGACAACGTCGGCTGGCGCACATATTGTCGTAGCGACGGTCCCCGCGAGAGCGGACGCAACGAAATGACATGGCATCCCGTTGGCCAAGATTTGATGAGAGAGGAGCAGATCCTTGAAGTAATCGTAAGAGACAAGTTGCGAAGCCTGAGTAGTACGGTCAATATCATGGACTGCTGCCCATACAGAGGCCAATCTCACATTCATCAGCATCGCTCGGATCTATAGGAGCCTTTCGATCAGTATTCACCACGGATAAAGGGACTGATACGTGGAAGATGAAACGTACGGTATTAGGAGCCAATCCCCTCGCTAGACTGCCGACACCCTCCTTGGACACCATAGCATACAGTCCCTGCAGAGCGTTACGGTAGTTGACTCGCTGTGCGACAGGTTTCGTAGGGTCCGCGACCATTCTATCTTGATTTCAGCTGACGTGACCCTCAATTAAACCGACACTCACCGCACAAGGATGATATCGGCTGGATTGCCTGCTATACCACCCAGAGCACCTGCTGAGGAGCCGCAAATTACCAACTCGCCCATCGACAGCTTCTTCGTTCCTGTCATGACGCGAATGAGAATCATGGTGCTGCCAGTCTTGTCACATCCGCGCACCCTTGTTCGACATCGCCTGTTTCATCATGTCGTAGGCTCCTAACCTCGTCACCGAATATGTCATCTGACGGAGGATCGACGCCGAGAGACCTGTATACAGGCCGCGGACACCTGTGCAATCGATTTATCAGCTGGAAAGTAGGACAATGAATGTAACCCGACTTGCCAGACTGTTTCAACGTATCCTTGAATGCCGTGACCAACGAGACCTTAGTCGCCGAAGTCTGCAGTCGCCTGTTATGTCACATGGTCATCATTCACAAACGCACAACGAGATAGCTTGTCTCCGGACCAAACCTACACTCTCATCACATCCAACGGGTGCGTGCAACATGCTGCCACTACAGCGCGAGTCAGCAAGGATATATTAGGAGAGGTATTTCGGAAGACGTGCTGGAAGCCGCAACACCTGACAAGGAGGGAAAGTAATTAGTTAAGCTCCAAGGGACACGAAGTGAAAACAACGCCGCACACAAAGCACATACCTCCCAACCTATCAATTGATCAGCGCTCGTGTGACGCTAGTATGGCGCGGATGCGCAAATGACTCACATGAAAGGATACGTCTTATTTGGTGTGGTCATTTCCGCGCAGTCTCCGGCTCCCTTGACTGTTCTTGACGAGGCAATCAACTACCTCAAGACCCAATGGAAATCCAAAGATAGGTGACTTTTTATTTCGGCGTAGACCGAGAAGCCGGTCTTTTGATTTCGAAGTGCGGAAGCAAAATGGTTAATTGTTTTCGAATACGGAACTTGACTGATCTCCGTGCTTCATATTCGCAGAGTGGCGTTTTCCAGCTTGTCCTTCCTTTTCGGTTACATGTGAGAGGCCCATCTAAAAGCAGCTCTTGACGCTTCTAACGGTCCCGGTCCGAAGGGAAGGGGAGATCATTGGAAGAGCTTGCGGCCCGAAGCTTGGGCATTCCGGCTGTGAAAGAGCAACTACCGGGCTATACTGAGTTGTCGTCGAATCGTTCAAGCACCCATCTATACTACCCCGGGAAGTGATGCGAGCACCCATTGCTATACCGGAATCATCTGCCCTCGTACCAGGGGTTATGCAAGCATAAGGGCCAAATAACTTGACTGTTGATCAGAAACTCCACGTCATGATCTGGACCACGTGGATACCCTGACCCTAAATCAACAACAACCTTGACGCGCTGCGGTCGTTCAACTTTCATGCTCCTTACTGTTCTCACTCGTTCCTACTTACTTGCTCTCAGGTCATCTTCACTCAGGTGCTTACATCGATATCCAGAATCCCCTCGTCCCCGACGCGCCGCGCACCCGTCTCAAAGTCGTTTGCTCTCCATCATGTCCGACAGCGAATCCTCGGAAAACTTTGAAATCGACGATGTTAGCGATTCGGAAGGATATGCGAGTGCTACCCCAGTCAAGCCGGTGAAGAAAGCTCCCGTCAAGAAAGCAAGTACAGCTACGGATAGACCGAAAGCCCCCAAAGTAGCCAAGCCTGCCAAAGTAGGTTGATCTACCTCGTCTAGCTGTGTAAGCTCACGTTCGACTGTAGGCGCCAGCTGCCAAGAAAGCTCCGGCGAAGAAGCCATTGGCGGTGAAGAAGGCACCAAATGACTCCATCTCTGAAGACGAGACCGACGCCGCTCCCACTCCCGCGAAGCCCAAATTTAAACCTAAATCTAAGGTGGTCGATGAGGACATGGACGTCGACAGCGATGCTAGCGTACCGGTTGCCAGCGGAAGTGTGAAGAAACAGGTGGCCGGGGGAGAAAAGAGTGCCAGTGAACTGTACCAGAAAGTGTGTCTAGTAACCAAATTCGGGCTGACGTTATAAGCTCTCGCAACTCGAACATATCCTGAAACGCCCGGATTCCTATATCGGCTCGGTGGAAGCCGTCACGCAGATGATGTGGGTCTTTGACGCAGAGAGCAAGATGATGGTCAACAAGTTAGTCTTTCAATTCGTCATTCTGAGCAATCTAACTTGAGGTGATCAGAAACACAACTTTCGTTCCGGGTTTCTTCAAGATCTTCGATGAAATCCTAGTCAATGCTGCTGACAACAAGGTGAAATTTTCCCTCCATATACGTCCCACGCTTACCGATGCACTCCTAGATCAATGACTCTACTATGGACCAGCTCAAAGTGACCATCGACAGAGAAAAGAACCAGATCTCCGTTTACAACAACGGAAAGGGTATTCCGGTCGAGATGCACACCAAGGAGAAGATGATGATCCCGGAGTTGATCTTTGGCAATCTGTGAGCTCTTTGCCCCCGCTGTTTAGAATTGTCACTAAGACTTTCCAGATTGACATCGAGTAACTACGACGACGACAAGAAAAAGCTGACTGGAGGAAGGAATGGTTACGGAGCGAAACTTACCAACATCTACTCTTTAGAGTTCAGTACGTATGCCTTCTCCTCTGATAATGCCACTGACCCTGGCGTAGTTGTCGAGACAGCGGACAAAGTGAATGGGAAGAAATATAAGCAAGTTTTCTCCGAGAATATGGGTAAGAAGGGTGCGCCCAAGGTCAGTAATTCCGATGACAAGTCTATAGCTGTACTGACCTTGATGCCAGGTCACCGAAAACAAGAAAGGGGAGGAGTACACAAAGATCACTTTCACCCCCGATTTGCGACGATTCGGAATGACGGAGATCGACGATGACACCAACTCCCTGTTGATGAAGCGAGTCTACGACATGGCCGGTACCGTGAAGGGTATCAAGGTGTCGCTCAACGACGAGCGTCTCAAAATAAAGGACTTCAAGCAGGCAAGTCTCATCCTCCGAATAGAGCTAATGCAGATTAGTATGTCGAAATGTACCTCAGCTCGTCATCACAAGCGGCCGCGGCCGCAGCTGGAGGTGCTGGCGTGGTCAAACAGACCATGGTTTACGAGTCTGTGAAAGGAGATCGATGGGAGATCGCCTTTGCGCTGTCCGATGGAGAACAGAAGCAAGTCTCCTTTGCTAATTCTATTGCAACCACCAAAGGTGGAACACATGTGGATATGGTGTCAACGCAACTAGCCAATAAATTGTAAGCCTTTCGACTATGACACATGCATTCTTGCTTACGCCAAGACAGGTTGGACTTGATCAAGAAGAAAAACAAGGCTGCACCCGTCAAAGCCTTCCAAGTTAAGAACCACATGTGGATCTTTGTCAACGCCCTCATCGAGAATCCTGCTTTCGATTCGCAGACCAAGGAATGCTTGACACTCAAGAGTTCAGCCTTTGGGAGTAAATGTGAATTGTCGGAAGCGTTCGTTAAGAAAGGTAGGTTCAGGCTCATCGAGCCGAGGCTGATGGAGTGCAGTCGCTGCTTCTGGCATCATCGACAATGTCCTCAATTGGGCCAAATTCAAACAAGACCAGATACTCAAAAAGTCTGACGGAGCCAAACGAACTCGGCAAGTTGTTTCACTTGGAGTTAGACTCGGCGACTGACCTTCACCAGTATTTCGGGAATCGTCAAACTCGAAGACGCCAACAATGCCGGTGGTAAAAACGCCAAAAATTGTACCTTGATCCTCACGGAAGGAGACTCGGCGAAAGCACTCGCTGTTTCCGGTCTCAGCGTCGTCGGAAGAGATATTTACGGAGTCTTCCCTCTCCGGGGAAAGCTGCTCAACGTGCGGGAAGCAGCTCACGACCAGATCGTCAAGAATGTAGAATTGCAGCATATCAAGCAAATTCTGGGACTGAAGCACAACCACGACTACACGTCCACCGACAGCTTGCGATACGGCCATCTAATGATCATGACAGATCAAGTGGGTGCTTGTCCCCGCTAAATCGGCAAATCTGACGCTGAGCAGGATCACGATGGTTCCCATATCAAGGGACTGATCATCAATTTTCTCGACCACTTCTACCCGTCTCTTCTGAGACTTCCGAACTTCTTGGTCGAGTTTGTAACTCCGATCGTGAAGGTCTGGAAAGGGAAAGATGAAGCACGTGCGCTCTCGTTTTTCACCATGCCGCAGTACGAAGATTGGAAGGAAGCAAACAACGATGGGCGAGGGTGGCAGTCCAAGTACTACAAGGTGCGCTTGAGTGGTCGATCCGCCAAGTTGATTTCTGACGTCGTGGAAACAGGGTCTTGGTACCAGCACTGCGGCCGATGCGAAGAAATACTTCAGCGATCTGCCCAAACATAAGTTGACTTTCCAAGCCATGCAAGAGCCAGAACGAGCCTTGATCGACATGGCCTTTAGCAAAAAGAAGGCAGACGACCGAAAAGAATGGCTACGACAGTTCAAGGTAAGTTCCAGGATTCGATCAGCTTCGGCTGCTAATAATCCCTAGCCCGGTACATTCTTGGATCACGATGTCGAATCGCTCCCTATCACCGACTTTGTCAACAAGGAGCTGATCCTCTTTTCGATGGCGGACAATATCCGATCGATCCCCTCTGTCGCAGACGGGCTGAAACCCGGTCAACGAAAGATCCTGTTTGGATGCTTCAAGAGAAACCTGACGAACGAGATCAAAGTAGCCCAGCTGGCTGGATACGTCTCGGAAAAGACCGCCTACCACCACGGTGAAGTTTCGTTGACTTCGACCATCGTTTCCCTGGCACAGGATTTCGTTGGAAGTAACAATGTCAATTTGTTATCTCCTAATGGTCAATTTGGTACTCGACTTGCTGTAAGTAATCCCCTGCGATTTGTGGCGACCGAGTACTGACTTGATCATTAGGGAGGTAAAGATGCTGCTTCGGCAAGGTATATCTTCACGAACGTTCCTCGAATCACCCGGGCTCTCCTGCATCCTGCAGACGATGGTCTGTTGAACTACCAAATGGAGGACGGGATGTCGATCGAACCGGAATATTACCTACCTACCGTGCCCTTGGTGTTGATCAATGGCGCAGACGGTATTGGAACAGGCAAGTTCGCGTATTCTCTGGTCGAATGCGTGGGGCTGATCAATTACAGGTTGGAGTACGACCATCCCCAATTTCAATCCCGTCGACATCGTCGAAAACATCAGGCGGATGATGAAGGGGGAAGAGCCGGAAAAGATGACCCCTTGGTTCCGAGGTTTCAAGGTGCGCTCTTGCTTGATTGAGAGACGTCTGGTAGGGATTAACGACTGATCGTACAATTAGGGTTCCATTGAGCGGATCGATCAGGATAAATACAAGGTCAGCGGTATCATCAACAAGGTTGACGACACCACTATCGAGATCACCGAATTGCCGGTTCGGAAGTGGACGCAAGAGTACAAGGAGATGCTGGAATTGTGGACCACAGGCGCAGATAAAGTCCCAGCTACACTCAAGGTGCGTCCTCTTTTCCGAAGGGTATCCAGCCCGAGCTGATTGACTCGCTGCTTAGGATTATGAAGAGCACCATACCTCAACGACCGTCTTCTTCCGGATTCACATGACGGAAAAGGATATGAAGGCAGCTGAAGAAGAGGGCCTTGAAAAGAGGTTCAAAATGAGTAATACAATCAGCACTTCCAATCTGGTCTGTTTCGACTTGAACGGCAAGATCAAGAAGTACTCATCGGCCGAAGAGATTTTACAAGATTTCTTCCACAAGCGACTCGAATTCTATTCTCTCCGAAAGGTGACTTCTTGCGTCGCGTAGTCACTGAGAACGCCAACGCTGACATGCTCTACACGACTATAGCAATACCAAGCCGACGATTTGAACAAGCAGTTCGAGAAACTCTCCAATCAAGCTCGATTCGTCGAGATGATCATCAACAAGGAGCTTGTCGTGTCGAACAAGAAGAAGGCCGATTTGGTGGTCGAATTGAGAGGCTTGAAGTTCCGAGCCTTCCCCAGGGGTAAAAAGGCTAAGGAGATGGGCGAAACGGAAGAATTCCAAGAAGACGGGGACGAAGGCGCCTTGGGCGATTACGACTATTTGCTCGGAATGGCCATTTGGAGTTTGACGGCTGAAAAGGTGGGTCGCGCTGTCAAGGCGGGGACGTGAGTGCGTCAATGCTGATGACAGTGGTGCAGGTCGCGAAACTACTGTCTGAAAGAGATGTCAAGGAGTCCGAGTTGGTCGAGTTGCTCAAACTCACGCCTCAAGATATTTGGAATCAAGATCTCGAAAATTTCCTCGCGGAGTGGGAAGTAAGTCTATCTTCTCGCGGAACGAGCGTCTCCTGAACTCCCGTCTCTCAGCTCGTACTGGAAGGCGACATCGAAGCTGCCAAGGGTAACAAGCCGAAGACAAAAGCAGCGCTAAAAGCGGCCCAGAAAGCGAAGAAAAGGGCAAAGGGCGAGGACACGGACGACGAATCGGACGATTTCCAGGTGAAACCCACGAAAGCACCACCTAAACCAAGAGTCGTCAAACCGAAAGCTGCGGTCGTGCCGACTCTTCCCTCACCTGTCAAGAGCTCGCCGCCAAAGCGAGATAGGTAGGGTTTTCTCGAATGTTAAAAGAGATATGACTAATATACCGCTCAGTACGAATATCTCTGACGATTCGGACGCAGACATCAAACCGCCTGCCAAGAAGACGACGGTCGCTAAACCAAAAGCGAAACCGAAGCCGAAAGGAAAGATCGACACAATAATGGATTTAGATTCGGATGACGACAGTAAATCTGCTTCATCGGATGGCATGATAGGAAATACTGATTGTTTCAACAGTGTACGATATCCCGGCTCCTAAAGCTTCGACCTCGAAATTAACGGCTAGACCCGTGAATGTCGATGATTCCGATGACGCGAAGCCCATGGTGAAACCCAAGGCGAAAGCGGCGCCCAAGAAGAAGGCACTTGTATTCTCCGATGATTCGGAGGAGGACGCAGCCCCCGCGCGGAAGAAGGCGGCAGCACCTAAAGCCAAAACCAAGAAGCCGGACTCAGACTTTGATGATGAAGGCGACTCGTACGTGTATCATCTTTGATGCTTATGCCTTGTCTAATCGCCATAAATCAGACTGATGGACGATTTCGTTCCAGCTCCTAGAGCTGTGGAGCGTCCTGGACGAGGAGCCACCAAAAAGGCTGCCTATATCGACACGTTTGACGATTCTGACGACGAATAGATGCTATTGTGCTTTATGTTTATTATGTAGGGTAATGAGGATAGGATGATTGTACAAACAGATACCAAAGCATGCACGCAATAGACCGCAACCGTGGACAGAATAGGATTTGGGAAGGACACATTGAATTTCGCGGGGACTCCGGACAGGACGCGACCTCGGATCTTGGATGTCGTTCTTGTTCAACTTTTGGGTATTTCACCACTCACAACCACGGTGCCGGCCGGTAATCACACTCGGTGTCCCTCAACGATATGAGCTCGTCAAGTCCATCCCCCGTGAAGTCGACCTTGCATTCGTCTTTGGCAGGTCGGATGGTCCGGAAGAAGTATTCCAAGCGAGCCTCGGTCTCGTCCGCAAAGCGAAAGGCAGAGCCGTCCAGCGATGATGAAGGCAATGATGGGACCAAGAGGGTTCGACAGAAGAGTTCTATCAGGGAAGGAGCGAAGGGGAAAGGTGGCCAGATGCTGGTAGAAAGAGAGGACGATAGACAAAGAAGTGAGAAACACCTATTCCACAAGTCCCCCCTCTGAAAGTTCCCCTCAGCCAGCAGGACCCACCACACTCCCCCACCTATATCTCTGCAACCTCCCTCTTCCACTCCCACCCAAGCTGTGCCCTCCACACCTCCGCGCTCGACCCGGTTATCAAGACCGATAACACCTCGCTCCTCCCCTCGGGACCTCTCCGCCCTCTTCGCCGCCGTGTCTCCAGCCAAGTCGCTGTCTGGAGAGACCGAAGAGCCAGGATCAGCTTCATGTAGACCAGGAGGGATGCGAAGGATGCTCACCAAGACGCAAAGTCTCGGCTCGCCCTCCAAGTTGAGCTCGTCGACGAGCGCAGGCGACCATCCCTTTTCCTCATTCGCCGAAGCGGGACCTTCTACCCCGACGAGAGGACTAGGACGTACGGCCTCCCTGCCGTCTACGCCTTCTAAATCACCCGGTCGCT
Organism: Tremellales sp. Uapishka_1; assembly: GCA_035521475.1. NCBI lineage: Eukaryota > Fungi > Basidiomycota > Tremellomycetes > Tremellales > Tremellales sp. Uapishka_1. The sequence goes on along the minus strand of JASZXS010000002.1, from coordinate 19,837 downwards.
TGGCTACTCTGGCTGCGGGTGGAGTCGCCGTAGCTGGTAACGCAAGCGGGGGAAGGGCAAAGAGAACGTATGGCCGAGAGAGAAGCTTTCTCGCGCCAGTTGCGAAACCCGACGGAAGGGGAGGGAAGGAGGATGACAAGATCAGAGAGAGCTACGCGGAGCTGAACGACAGGTACCAAGTGAACAACGCGGTAGACGACATTCATGGAAGGGATGTGAACTCGGTGAGCCCGTCTGTCCTATGAGCAGACCCTCAATTGAATGGAACGGCGTTCACAGGATCTCTTGCTGGCTCGCGCACCGCTACCAGTCACTGATATGCGATCCAAAGGCGAGAACCGAAGATTCATGGACGAGCTGGTGTACCTTGCGGATGGGATAGCTGATCCATCCGCTACTACGACTTCGAAACAATCGAGGTCCGTCTTCATCTGCGTGGATAGCCGATTCTGACGGTGATCAGCTCCCTGGACATCTTGCGCAGTATGCAAAACGATGGCTGGGTCAGCAAGATGGAGATCTGTGGTCAGGTCGAGAAGGCTTGGGTGGTTTTCTATGGAGCGCGAAGTGCAGAGGACGAGGTATGTCATCCTAATCCTTGCCTTCAATCCTGACCATTCGACTCGTGCCCAATAGACCATGGATATAGTCTGCTTGTTGTTCCTGGCTGTTTTCGCTCTATCAGGCTCCGCCTTCCACGTCCTTCTTCAAACGCAGATCGAAAGCTGTCTAGATCTGGTGACCGAAAACCTCAAATCCAAGGACGATGTACTTCGAGGCGCCAGAGAGACCAATTCTGTGAGCTCGATGCGCCACGGAGGCGTCCAATGAGCTCATGACTATATAGCTACGCAGGATCGGAACCATATACCGAAACCTCGATACGGGCTGGTGTTCACCGCAAGTCAGTCTTCTCCGCCTGTGCTCTGCCATACGATTCTGACCAGCTTTGTGAAGCCTAGCACGAGGCGGCTAGCGTCATTTATCTTGAGAACAATGTGTGGTCGAAATCCGTCTTGGAGCACAGTGTCTGTAACGCAACGCGAGAAAGCTGTTTCGCGCGTCGTCAAATCCTTCAGTATCGAGGCAAAGCTCCTCGGCTCTCGGTTCGACATGTTCGAGAAAGGCCTAGCAAGTCTCGTGTATTGGTCACCTCGATCGAAGACTGACGATGCAATAGGGCCTTATTGCGGATCCCCATCAACCGGATCTCGATCACATACTCCAGTGTCTACAGATCTTTTCGGCACTGCTCGTTGATGCCCCGGAGGAACCATCGAGCTCGCTGGAGACTCGCGATGAGTTGGCAACGGACATTCTCAGCGTAGTGATTGGCTCGTCGGCTCTTCTTTCCGAAACTTCTGAATTTGGTGAGCGTCACTTCTGCCCTCAAAGCCGCCAGGCCGAAATTGAAGAGGTTTTAGCGATTGTAACCTCAATTGAATCTCTCGAGATCCTCGCCAACATGTCGAATCTTTCGTACAAGTGGGCGAACAAAATTGCGTCCGTCGATGGCGCCATCACCGTTCTGGGTCGAATTCTCCTCCAGCGTGAACGCTATATATCCTCGATAGCTCAAGCACAAACGGCAGAGACAAAGAAGTCGGGTCCTCTCACCTCAGATGGATTACTTTGTCTGGTTTTAGCGCTCTTGACAACAGCCATCCTGTCGGTGAAGAGTGCAGCGCAGAACGTCACCGTCACCAGTAAGCAGGATGGGATGAACCGAATAATCATCGCTGATTCCAACTGCAGAGATCGACGCCAGCTGTCTGGACCGACCAGCTTGTCTCCGGAAATGCCGGTGTCTCACTGCTCGACCCTTACCTTCCCACTTGGTCGACATTTACGTCCAGCAACTGGCCACCCAGGATGAGGTGAGCTGCTCTTTTCGGATATCAAGGACACAAATACCTGATACATGTTACGAATGACCAGCCGGACGCGGGAATTATGATCGGCTACCTCGCTCTCCTCTTGTCCAAGCTCTTGGTGAACAGCTCTGCGGCGTCTGATATTATCTTACCGCTCTTACCGGGAACAGACAGGAATCTCAAGCTAAAAGGGCTACTCTCATCTCTCAGCGAGCTGAATGGACTGCAGACTCTGGTTCACAGGAAACTGAGGGATATGGTGGGGGATGACGAGGTTGACAAGGACGAGAGCGAAGTAGACGTACTCGAACGAGCGATAGAGGAGCTGAAGGGGTTGATCGATTAATGCGAGACTTTCGTAGAACTGTGTAAGACAATAGCTTCTATCATTAGCTCCTTGTAACACGATTTTCTTGGACGCATTTCTGACGTGCTTGCTCTCCAGAATGAGAGGGAAGCGCCCTTCATTTGGGTCGCGTCCGTCTGGGCAGGGTCTGCTCTTCTATGGGATAAGATCCCCCAGGCCGTACATGATTCTTATGTCTAGCCGGTCAGCAAGCCACTGGACGACGACGATGTAGACTTCGCCGAAGATCGCATTTCACGTTCAGTGGTGTTTTGTGAGCTCGCTGACTCCGTGCTGCTCTGTATATAAATGCATGTATTCCAAAAGATCTATCATCTGTGCGGATCCCATTTGGTTGTGCCCATCAAGAGGAAGCTCTCGTAAGGGACACCCTCCCCAAGTTCTGGCTTGAAAGCCTGTACTTCGGCATACGCGCGCAGGGCGTATCGATAGTAACATTCACTGTTTTCGTTTCCGTTAGCTAGCTGCTCTTAAGCTTTGGAATAGCGGAGCCCACTTTGCTGCTGGACTGATATACCCTTCCCGCATATCCCTCCAGCTGTTCTCCACGATCCGTTCTCTTCTCTCCTGGTTCGTAGGGTCCAACAGAGCCTCCATCGCGGCTGGCAGGTGTTCTTCCAGCGGCAGGGGAACTTCGACGATGTTTTGTTTCGGATCCTTCTCGGAGCTGATGAGCAGGTGGTGATAGTGCTGAATGTACTCGAGCGGATGGGTCACGATGACCGATCGACACTGCTGCAGATACCTAGAGATTCTTCCTCAGCAATGCCCCGGGATGCATCACGATAGCGCGCAAACTCACTTTAGCCTGCCGGAATACGCCCATCCTTCTACATGCGCCAGGAAGCCCCACTGGCAGTGCTCGGCGGGCGTCTTGATATCACCATTGTTCTTTTCTCGCCCTTCTTGATCCTGGTTCACTGCGCCCCAGTTCAGCTCCTGGACATCGCTCCAGCTTTGGTCTTTCGAAGCGCGTAGCAGGTCCTGGCGGACTTCGACCATGGGACTCCCCCTCCACATCAGCTTCTTGATCTTCTTTTCCCAGCTGTCGTGGCGAATTGTGGACGGATCAGAAGATGAGAGTTGCAGATCCAGTTTCGTCTCTTCGAAGAGGAGAGACTCGGCGCGGACTTGGGAATAGGAACCTACGCCAGGCTCGGGCCAGGCGAAAAAGCCAAAGTCTGCAGGCGGGGTCAGCTGGCGTTTTGCTGAGACAGTGTAGCACTGACCGGGCATCAACCATAATTCTGGCTGTGAGGCTTTGCGACAGAGTACGAAATGGGGATGCACGCCGCCGCCTCCATCCGACGTCTGAATAACGAAACTAGGCAAAAGTCAGTCCAGTTCGACTGATCTCATCCGGTGGATCGGAGCGCTTTCATTCATAGGGGGGAAGTACGGGTCGGGTTTCACTCCATGACCCGTTATGCATCTGACTTTGATGTTTACAGAAACAACGGATGACTCACTCTACATCTGGCATAGGTTCCGGGCTCGTCATTAACGTCCCATAAACCGCAGCGATAGCAGCTTGCGTGCGCGTATTTATCCCGCCATAGAATGCCTTGACAAACAGCTGCGCTCTCTTTGAGCGAGTATGATCACGGATACTTTTCACCACCGACCTTGTTGTCCAGAATCACCAGCCTGGCACTCGCGCCGTCGGCTTCGGCTTCATCGACATCGCTCTGTTTTATGCCGCCTCTCTTGGCATAATACGCGTTCGCTCGATCGGCCTCGACGTATAGCTCCGGATACCGTACCAAGCATTCATGCTGCGACAGATGCCGGTTTTCTGCGTCTGTAAAATTTGTCTGAACGTTTGGAGAGTTGTACGAATAGGACGAGGGAAGGAGAGGCAGGGTGAACTCTGTGGCGGTGGACTGGTGGGCGAAGGTTATCAGAGTCAGGACCAGTAGAAAGACGACAATGTAAATGTAGGTGAGTCGCGAAGGCATCCTGAGGAAGCCTGCCTCGAGCTGAAGTGCACACAAGTAAAGCCCATTCGCTCACGGAGACTGGCCAACGCAGTCAGGACTGACTCCTTCAGGGCGCGGTCTCTCGGAGAATTGTGAAACGCGGCTTTCGCAAGCTTAAACGCCCCAGAGTGCCCCTGGATGACGTCTCGGCTTCTAGGCCTTGTTGTTGTTTCAGGGTTATCGCCGATCCAGGGTAGCCAGATTCCAATTTTCGCCCATCGCAGCCAGAACGCAGTCAACATGGGCCGCATCCCTTGCTAGAAGCCGTCGTAGAAATCGAGACTCGCAGAAAGGGCAGTCAAATTCTTATCGCAATACACTACCGCATGAGTCTGTAATGGTCCAATCACTCCACTTGTCCGGCTCGTCCACACCGTCATCTACCCAACCCTCATCTCAATCGTCTCCTCCCACGACGGCTACGCCATCAGGCGATGACGATCTCATTCATGTAGAGACTCTGGTGATTGGCGCTGGTCCCGTAGGTTGATTAGTCTGGTCTATTCTAGTTCAGGTTGCGTATCGATATTGATCGTTCTGTATAGACCGGACTCGGGGCTGCTATCCGACTCGATCAACTCGACCGCTCCTTCCTAGTGGTGGATGCAGCCGAAACACCAGGTGGATTGGCCAGCACCGATATCACCTCCGAGGGATTCCTCTTCGACGTTGGCGGTCATGTCATCTTTTCGTGAGCCTCCATCCACTTTGACAGCTTGTGCTCCTCTCTGACCTCGCTTGAAGGCACTACTCCTACTTCGACGATACAATCCACAAGGCACTGCCGAGCGCTGATGATTGGCTGTCGCATCAACGTGTTTCTTACGTTCGATCAGCCGGTCAATGGGTCCCATGTGAGTGGTCTTCGAGCTATGCTACGACCGAAGGAGCTGATCTCGATCCTCAGATCCATACCAGAACAACGTCTCCAAGCTGCCTCTTGACCTCCAGCTATCGTGTATCGAGGGCCTGATCAACGCCTCCGAGCACCGCGCGGCCACGCCTAGCGTCAAGCCCAAGAACTTTGACGAGTGGATCGTCAGGAATATGGGCACGGGTATCGCGGACTGTTTTATGCGGCCTTATAACTTCAAAGTGTGGGGTGTTCCGACCGAGCAGGTGAGTTTTCAACCTGCCGCAACAAGCGCGCGTCCTCAATTTCATAGATGCAATGCGAATGGCTTGGCGAACGTGTGGCGGCTCCTTCGCTGAAACAGGTCGTGCGCAACGCGCTCACCAAGGAAGAGGCTGGCAACTGGGGACCGAACGCGCTGTTCAAGTTCCCCGCGCGAGACGGTACCGGCGGGATTTGGAAGGCAGTGGCCAAGCTGCTTCCCGAAGATGCGTTCCGGCTCTCGAAATCTGGGCTGGTGGAGTCCGTCGACGTGAAGCGGAATATCGTCTCGCTGGGTGATGGCAGGAAGATCCAGTACGATAATCTGGTCAACACGATGGCGGTGGACGGCTTGTTGGATTGCTTGGAAGGTATCGACAAGGACAAGCTCAAGGGGATGCAGGTCGCTTCTAAGGATTTGGTGTTCAGCAGCACCATCGTTATCGGTATCGGAATTCGAGGAGAGCGGCCCGCCCGAATCGGAGACAAGTGTGCGTTTTCTTTTGCTGCTGTAATGGGTCGTTCTCCCTCACTGACCAACTGATACAGGCTGGCTGTATTTCCCGGAAGACTCCGCACCTTACTACCGAGCCACTATCTTTTCCAACTATTCCCCTTACAACACGCCCTCGTCGGATGCGAAACTAGCCACGCTTCAATGTGCCAACCCGGCCCTTCCGTTCGACAAGACACCGAAAGCAGGACCTTATTGGTCCCTCATGTTCGAGGTCTGCCAGAGCGAACAGAAGCCCGTCGATCTCAAGACTTTGATCGCGGATACGCTCAAGGGCGCAATCGCCACGGAGCTTATGGAAGAGGGCGATGAGGTCGTCAGTATTTACGAGAGACGGTTCGACCACGGCTAGTGAGTACTGGTTCTGTCTTGTCCAGCGAGAGCAAGGCTGACTGAATCATCCCTGCAGCCCCACGCCGACGTTGGGAAGGAATGCCGCGCTCGAAAAGATCCTGCCAGTGTTGAAGGACGAGTTCAATATCCGGTCGCGAGGCCGATTCGGAAGCTGGAAATACGAGTGTGGGAACCAGGACCATTCGGTGAGTGCGGTTGAAGCTGTTTGCGAAGCAACAAGGACTGATTTGAGCGTCTCCGTTAAGTTCATGCTTGGCGTCGAGGCTGTGGACAATGCCCTGTTTGGCGTGCCGGAGATGACGCTCAACGAGACGGACTGGGTGAACGGACGTCGCAACACTGAGCGGAGGTTAGACTGAAGTGTTTTTTTTGGAGCTCGGCAATACATTTTCAGATCACGGAGCTGCAGTACACGGCGACAGATACATATTGGGTCTCATGCATATACGATCATGGTAATTGCGTGTATGGCTAAGGGGTCGTGCGTGTGTGACGATGGTGTCGTGCGATGGCGCTTTGGTGTCTAGTGTAATTCCCATATGAAGTGCGCCAGTCCGCCTCTGAGTTCTATCCTGGTTCTACAGGGATGTCGCCGGCCCTCCTTTTGGGTCGCGATTCCGATCCGCGCCCTTTCAGTCCAGGCATTGGCATGTGGGTCCGGCTCCCTCTCCGCACGTCGCGGCTATAGACGCATCTTCGCAACCGAATATAATTGGCCATGATCGCTCCAATGCGTGTCCTAAACGGGATGTCGGTGAGTGATACAAATGATTCGGACACAAGCCGCCACCTACCCAAGGTAGGATTTGAAGGCACGTTGTTGTGCCACCCTTCGCTCCAGATCCAATGGTCCGGGGGAGCGTCAAACTTGTCGAGAAGGTTGGTGTAGAGCGATAACCTGTTGTCGAGTATACGTTTTCGCGAGACGACGAATTGTCCTGCCCACGTAGCCTGTCGATATGAAGGAAATCAGCGAGGGTGTACATCGTGCCGAAGCGCAAAGGAACCCACGAGGACGGAATGAGGAGGCGAGAAATCGCCTCTAAAGGCAGAGTAGATGTCATTGATCCTTGGGAAGTCGTTCGAATGGACGTCTACCCCGCGAGTCATATTGATGTACGGACCGAGAGAGAGGAAGCCGGTAGCCGAGGTGATAGTCTCGAGTCGGGGCATGATGACCCAATCCCACGCGAGATGGGGCTGAAGGCTGTCAACTTATGGGCTGACACAAGAGAGGGAGGCAGCTCACTTGAAGGAAGACGGTGTGCTTCGCCAGGTTCGAAGTGGCCGTCTCATAATGGCGGACGATATGTTGCTGCGAACCAATAAGCGAGGGCCAGATGTCCCGCAGCATGCCAACCTACCAGGTATGTCTCTCCTTCCCGCCCAAGGTTCTCGAGCTTCACGACCTCCTCTGCAAAATCCAGGAACTCCTTGAGCCCCGACTCGTTTCTCGAGCCCTTGTGATAGATGATCACTCTGCTGGAGGACAGATACGATAGCTTCCCCTTTACCATCCGAATTGTGTTCTCCAAAACATCTACAGGCTCATCGTAATGCGAGACGACCCTGATGGATGCTCGTGTCAGTATCCAAGACCAAGGCGGACAGCACACTGACAGTTCATAGTCGGCGTAGGACTTGAAATTCCTCTGGATAGCCCCCTCCTGATTTCTATATGGCGAAGCGAAGAATGGCACATAATGCAGCAAAACAAGAAGGGTGCACAGCCCTCCGACGACGAAGAGTATCCGTCGGAGATGCAGCTGTGAAAACCTCTCCATTGCTTGGCTGGGGAATCTCGGTGGGAAGCGCTGGGAGCGACCTTGCGAAGCGCAAATGTTGACGAAATTCCAGAGGTCCAGAAGCAAAAGCTTACAACCTTAATCGCAGTGACGCACTGCGGATCAGGGGATCGCACGTGGGAAGCGTCGTGCGTCCCACGCGGCCCTGAAGGGCGTAAGACTGCACCCAATCCGGGAATCTGATGGTTCCTCTCCGGAATCTAATTGCGCGAGGTGTCGGAAAGGAAGCAAGAAGGCGCGTCTGTGCGTCCAAAGTGATCTGCAGTCCGTTCCCAGTCGACCGATCGAGATCTCGTCCGTCCCGTTTCTTGGACCCTCTCGGCGAAACGGACAACCCCACCGTGTTCTCCATCATCCCCGCCCAGTCAAGCTGTCTTTCCTCACCCGTCCCGCCAAGAGACACTTGTCCCCCCGGCCAAGCCACGGCAGTCTTCCTACCCACTCGCAATCTTTCATCATGGCGTCCGCGAGGAGGACCAACAGATTCGTCGTCGGCGCCGCGCTTACGGCTGGAGCATTCCTGATATGGAATCTGGCCGGAGGCGGGGGGTCGAGCTACGTGAACCTTGCCGGGGGATACAGCGTGGGTTTCATGTGTTTCTGCCGCTGGCGAGATCTAGTAGCTGAAGTCATCGGTAATGCACAGGGAGGAAGCGGCCCCGAGGCGCTTCTGCCAAGCTTTGTGACTCTGGACTCGAGCATCCCAGAGACCGAATATATCACGGGTCTTCCAGGATTCAGTCAGTCCAAGCCTTTTCTCTATGTTACCTGGCGGCCAGTCCTGATGTCCACGGCGACCTGCAGCATATTTCAAGAATGTCTACCTCACCGGCGGGGTCTTTCATGCCGTCGTGACAGATCCCTCGACGATCCCCATACCGGGCTACATCATGTCTGCCTTTCCAGACGACGATGGGTCGACCCATAAACCGGCTGGTGAGGATCGATGGAGGGTGCTGGTCAAGGGCAAGGACGACGTCGCGGCGGTCCTGGGAGGTGTGGCCGTGAGGAAAGCTGGTATCTCGGTGAGTTGACTCGCTCGAATGACTACAAGACTTCGAAATTGAGTAGCAACACAGATGTTTTTCAACGACGAAAAGGGGAAAACGAGCGTCTCGTTTCTGAAGCATTATTTCCATTGTAAGCTGTTCATCGCGATGATATACGTGCAGAGCTGATCTTGTGCTACAGTCAGTAAGCTTTTACCTTGTCAACAGACGCCCCGAGCGTTGAGCTGATTTGCTACCTAGTCGGAGAGGTTTTCTTGGGAGGGTGGAGAGTTCTGGCCACGGCTGGCGAAAGAGACTTGCCGGCTCGTTTGATGTACAGGACGACGCCTGATGACTGGGTGAGAAATGTCGTGAACGTATCAGCGTACGTTCTGCTGATAAGTTCTCGCTGCAGAGGGACGCAGCAGGACTCACGACTTGGTTCCAACAATCCGTCATGCCCAACACTGCCGTCGAGGAATCGACGATCTGGAACGACCGAGCGAAATCCGGGACGACCTTCTTGTTTGACAAGCTTACCATCACGGATGTAAGCCTCCATGACATTACGCCTTTGTCTTTGTGTGACTTGTCGCTGACCTGCATCGCTGTAGAGATGGGCCGCGCACGCGCTCGGCGAGAATCCAAAGTACTGGAACAAGATGACGGCGGATCTGCCGCTGCTCGATGCGCCCATGGACTGGATGGGGCCGCTGCGATCGTCGATGAAGACCCTCGCGCTGGCGGACGGGTGCTCGGTCAAGCGCCAAAAGTCGAACGTGCCCGTTGTGACCTATGTCAATCGCCAGCTGACGGGCAGACGGCTGAACTCGGACGACGCGGAAGAGTTCCTGAAAGAGATGAACAAACTGCATGATGAGGGCGTGATTGAGTTCAACGACGCCAAGATGGAAAGGAAGTCGAGGATCGAGCAGGTGGGTCATCTCGGTCCATTATCGTTGACGGTCATGAGGTACTGATCCAGAGAGACAGTTTTGCATGGCCATGCGATCGGATGTAGGCAATTTTATTTGTCGAACAGAGAACAACGCTGACAGACTGTAGATCATCATGGGTGTGCATGGAAACGGACTCAGTCATGCTCTGTGGATGAAGCCGGGCTCCGCTGTGCTAGAGGTATGTTGCGTACTCCCCACGGTGACATCACGACGGATCCTGACCCTCCTCCTAGTTCATGTTCCCAGGTGGTTTCGCAAGAGTAAGCATCCTTCGCTTTTCGCATAGGCAGAGCTCACACGAAAATCTGGTTTCAGGACTACGCGATGATTGCCGAGCTCATGCGACACGACTACTATGCCATTCACAACGACACCGTCTTCACGGAGGACAAGTACGTCTCGATCTCCTTCTCCATAGTGACCATGACGGTCACGCTGACGCACGGATCTAGATGGAGGAAACCCGACGGGTACGCAGTCGGCCAAGCGCAGGGGTTCCACGGATCCAATATCCCTGTGAGTCCTCACACACACCCCATCAGCCTATGACCGGCGCAAGGCTGACGTATCTGACCTGCACAGTTGGACGCAAAGTTCATTGCCGGACTGACGAGAAAGATCGCCGCGGAGAAGAGAGGCATGTACGAGCCATAGTCATGGCCTTGGTGTCTACTCAGCATACATGTCATATCCGGTTCGCTTTCCTTCGTATCTGTTCCAGGGCGGTCTACAAAGACCCTAGATGCATCGCGTTGCGCACCTTCGAGTTGATTCGAAGCAGCCCACAGTCATGGAGTACAATACAATCAGAAATCCCATGTCGTGTATTATGGAAACATCGTATTTGCTCAACCCCTTCTGCGCTTCTCTCGTGTTCTTCCTTCGACTCCCGACTTCAGACCCCATCACCGCACTTTGGAACTACGTGTATACCCAAAAGAGAATGATAAAAAGGACCCCCTTAACCCCTCGTCGCCATGCAATTTTTTCGTAAATGTTGTTGCTTGTCTTCCTTCTTCTCTTGACCCCTCAGTCTGTTCTCCTCTTCCGAGCGGAGATTGGCCATTGGCGCTCCTCAGCCTCACCTCCCTTTCTCCGCCTCCTTGCTCTCTGTTTCTGCCTGTTGCGTCAGACCGGTAGTCGTGCTCTGGACTCGGCTGTGACCACCGCTGGTCTGGCCGCGCAGCTGGTTGCCCAGCATGCCGGATTTACCGCTCGACGCCACGCTGCTTTGCCTCCTCTTCTTCTTTTTTGTCTCCTCCTTCGCCTTTGCGGTCGGGTTCGAAGGCGGCAGGGGGCTTTTCGACATGAAAGCTATACCTAAGCGCTGGAGATTATCATTCGAGTCGAACTTCGCCGGTAGGAAGACGATAGGTAGTTTCGATAACGTCGGGAGGTGGAATGCCTGAAATCCAAGCTCATTTAGTAAGGGATCCACCACGCCGACAATAAAGAGTGTGCACATACCACGCCCTCCGCATGGAAACCTTGCACCATGGCCACGTATTCCGAGATCTTGGGATCGTCGCACAGCACCATGCCCATGGCGATAGGCATGTAGCCCTCTCGCGCCAGATTCGCGACGGGAATCATGGATGCGGTACTCGATTCCACCGGCAGGCCTTCGGCCGGGTATGTGATGCTCTCTGGCCATTCTTGAGATTTCCTACAGAGGGCATGTGGGATCAGTGTGCCATACGCCGAAGCGAAACGGTAATGGCTTACCACATGTGCCCATTGCTTTCCTCTCCGACGATCAATACCGAGAATCTGCCTCCCCCTCTGCCTCGGACGTTGAGATCGCCCTTCCAGATGCCCACCTTGCCCTTCTGCAAATCCTTGAAGGAGGGGTTGAAGAACATGCACATGGGCGGCGGCGGGACAAACGGTTTCGTGGGGATTGAGCAGTGCGTTGGAGGGGGTTGTCGAGCAGGAAACGAATTCGGGGTGACAAAGGGGGAAGTCATCGAGACGGGGGAGATCGCCGTGATCGGTTTCCGCAGATCCGTCTGGACAGAAGGGGGAGATCCAGAAGTATCCGTCGGTGGGGTGGGGAGTTGGAAAGACATGGTGGATTGCGCCCTCTGATCCTCTTCTTGACCTTCCTCCATCGAGGCAAGGATCTCGTCAATCCCCCTGGATTGCTCAATGTCAGACTTGATGACACTCGCCCTGCGCGAGTCAGACTCGAAAGGCATTGCCCCAGGCGCGACGCCAGTGCCGACCGTAGTGTTTCCAGCAAACAAGGACCAGTCTGCGCCTGACCCAGTGTCCATATCCATCCACTGGGTGAAGTCGTTGTCCATGTACGAAGGGGTCGGTTCTTGAGCGGGAGCAGCGGAGCCCGAGTACGAGGACAAGAGACCACAGAAGATGGAAGGCTCCCAGTGACGCAGGGTGAGATTGTAGAGCGTTTGCAGGGATAAGGAAGCATGAGCCGTAGGGTGCGATTGCCTCTCGCCATCACTGTAGGAAAGAGCCATGATGATGCCTGGCCAGAGGCATTGACTTGTGACCTATTTTCCCCGAAAGGACTCGTCAGTATCCCGAGACAGCATTCCAACTAAGCAACTCACCACATCTCCTCCGCCTCGTTTCCACACCTCTCCAAGCACTTTGGTGACCGAGACCTGACCGACTCCCTCTACTTCCACTTGACTGCCGAGGATAGTCTTCCAAGCCAGATCCGTGGCGGACCGAGCTATCCTTCCCGGGGAGAGGAATCGCCGAGGAGAACGCATACCAAAAGGCGAGTTCGAGGACGAGGCCGCTTCGTGTGCCGAAGGGGTGGAGTTGCATTGGAGATGAGAGCGCGAGAGTGACATGGGTTCAGAGGACGAAGCAGAGTCCTGGTATGGACTCTGCATTGACATGAACGGGGATTCATCCGTCTCTCCCATGTCGAAGTTGAGCAGCCCTTCCCATTCACCTGCCCCTGGTGTCCATCCTGTATGCGCCGCGGGTCCTTGCGAGCCCTCAGGCATCCATGAAAGCTGGTTGCGGACGGCCGCTGCGGGAGGAGACGCAGGAGGATAGGATGATCGCCGTCGGAGGAGTGGATTACGTTGCGTGGTGGCGAGTTTCGCGGACGCAGAGATGGAGGACGCGTGAGGAGGAGCCAGGAATCGCGGCGATTGTGATTGGGACTGACAGGGATTGTCAGTCTGTGTATGGGACGAGAGGGATGGATTTGATGGAAGGATTGTAAGGAGGAAATATTGGAAACGAGGGGGTCTGCTGAAAACAATGGGGGTAGGCCAAAGCGCAGTCGCTCGGTCAATGTGATAGGAAGCCAGCAGAAACAGAGGATGGGTGGGTTTGCTGGGATCCGATCTTGCAATCAAAGGAGGTTTGCGACAAAAGGAGGATGTCGGGGCGCGCAAGGGTTTGAGGATGCAATTTCCCTCGCTACAAAAGCGACGCTTGCCGAACAACAACATCCTTTGAAACACACCACGCAAGATCCCTCGGCTGCGGAAGTGTGCGCAACATGGATAGCGCAGACAGGAAGCTTCACTCACTGGGCGGATCAACTGCTTCTTGACGTGTAGGTCGAGGGAATTCGCCCTAGAGAAGCAAGTCAGTGCCAGGTTTAATTGCGGGGGTTGGAGCCTTGAAACGGAACGTGGGCACCCGGATGTTTCAATGAGCATCCGTTCGGGTGCAGAAGGGCCTCCGAGTGAAGAGAAGACTGCCTCACACGCTGCTCCCGCTTCGGGAACAGGCAGCAGACACTCACCTCTTTGGTCTGCCCATCCATTGCTCGCTCAACACCTCCACGACGACATCACCTCGTGATGACATGATCCGCTGCGGACACAACCTGTCCCAGAGCAGAGGATCGTCTACTGGAGAAGCAAGCCTGCTACGACCTATAGGAATCCAGAGCCGATAGAGGGTCGAAGGAGCAGTCGAGATGATGAAGTGGAGGCACACTGACGAATGCGAGAGTTTGTCGGTGACCACGATCAAGCGGTTTTCAGTACGCCAACCCACAGGCACGGTCCGGTGTCTGTGTTTACGTCTTCTCTGCCTGTCTTCCGGGCAAACGATGGGTAGCTACGGGAGTGGAGGACAGGCTATGCTATGCGTTTGAGCCTGATTGGATACGAAGACCACAGCGTGATTTGGGTAAAGAGTAGTGTGCGGTGTGGGAGGACCACCGGGCTCTGGCCACGAGGTAGCTACTATTTCCGACGAGCTGACCTTGTAACAGGGTGACCGGCATCCGTGATCTCGCGCTCTGGGCTCTCATCGAGGTTTTGGCCACCCAGGCACGGGCCGGGAGAAGGGAGGAGTACGGAAGCGTGGACCATTAGAGTCTCGCCCCCGGACCCGTAATCCGTCTGTCAACAGATGCTGCTTGTCCCTGATCGTCTCGTGGGCGGTGGATGATGTGACCAAAACAGAGCCCCGAACCGACTCCGATCAAAAGTCACGAGGTCCGATCGCGATCTCGACCCCGGTCTACCATGATCCGTATGTAAGCTTACAGTCCACAAACGGGGTGGAAATGTTCTTTCTTTGCTGTATTTGGCAAACAGGCGCAGTTGTTATTCAGGTGACCCAGGGAGAGCGTCTTGCCGAGTGAGTGGGAAAGGTGTCGAGTAAAATAGGAGATTTATGCGCATGGAGACCCTCGGCATGACACGTGGGTGCATCGCCGCACTTTCCTCGCGACTTACTTTTATCATTTCGCATTCTGATCCCACATTTTCGGTATCCCATTCAACCGCTGAAGTTCACCACTCTCTCCACATCCAACAGACCACCATGTCGCACACTTCTCAAAAGAGAACGCTCACCTCAGTCTCGTCCAGCAAAAACGGCTACAGGGCTAATCAAGCCTCTTCGACTTCCCTACCCCCCCTTCCTCCGCAACGTCCTCCTACGGCAGCATCGAGCCGTCCTCGAACAGCTCAAGATGTAAGAGCAGCGTCCACCTATGGAGGGACAACTAGACCGTCTACCAGGGCGAGCATGAGGCCCGAAGACGCCGCGCAATATGTGGTCGCGGTCCTCCAAGGGAAAGGTGGGTGGCAAATGTCGGTGCCCGAGAAGGGCTGACGTTGGAGTACAGGTGATGCGGCGGATGTTGGTATAGCAGCCATCGACTTGGGATCTAACAAGGTGTGCTCTACGGCTGACAAGCGTGTTGAATTCTTTGCTGATGTCCATGGCGAAGGTCGTCGTCACCCAAGTGAGTATGATGCCCGAACCGTCTGCAGTACGTGAGCTCTGATGCCGCTGGGAAGATTGCGGACAACAGATGTAGGGCCGCTTATACAAGCGACGATCGTGCCAGTAGCGCTGACCATAGCGACCCTAGCCTTCACTCGTACCATCCACCAGCTCCTTCTCTTCAATCCCAAGACAGTCATTGTGCCTGACAACGAACTACCCGACTTTGAGGTGACCACAAAGAAGAAGAGAACCACCGAGCCCAGTAACTTAGTCACCCAAATCGAGTATCAGTTCGATGGCATCGAATGTCAATCTTCGCCTCGAAACCAATGGAAAAAGGAAACCGGTTAGTCTAGTTCCGCATTCCGGATCAGCAGTTAAAGAAGGAAGCAGGAATGGGCTTCATCCACGATTTGGGAGTCGAAAGTGAAGCCCAGGTAGCTTTTAAGGTTGCGGTGTCTGACAAGTAAGTGTCGGCTCTGCCGTATGGCAAAGACTGAGACCGGAGATAGATATTGGGTCATATGTGCTTTGTCGGGCTTATTCAACTGGATACAGAGCCGAGAGAGAAGAATCAGTTGGCCGCATCGCTGTCTTCAGATGGAGTTTGCGGCTTTGGACGGTGGGTCCCATCTTATCTACTGGCTTTGGAGAGCACAAGACGATCGAAACAAGGTACGATGCTCATCGACTCGGAAACCGCCAAGAACCTCGAATTAGTTAACAACTTTATCGATTCCAAAAGCAAAGTGTCGCTTTTCGGTAATTGATGGTTCATATTTCAATCGGCTTTCCACTCATCCATCTTGCAGGCCACGTCAACCATTGCTACACTCCCATGGGAATGCGCTTTCTGAGATCTGCCATTCTCCAACCTCCGACCAGTGAGTAGGATGGACGAGAAAGACTCTTGGTCTGAGTGCATAATAGAGCTTGCACACATCACCAACCGACTCGACGCAGTGCAAGGTGGGTTGATCCGATCGAGCATGTCTCCTAACAACGGAATATAGAATTGTACACAGATGACAAGAAGCTGGCAGATATCAGAGATGGTCTCAAAGAGTTCCAAAAGGTGAAGCTTTGTTGTGGTGTCTCGCTCAATGGCTAATTTGGCGCAGCTGGACCTTGAAAAGCTGGTCGCCAGAGTAAGATCGTTAATCACTTCCCCTACAGTTCTGATCTCCTTTGACATGTAGATCTCTCAGAACAATGCCCACACAGAAAAGACCGAACTCATGGAGAGTCGCATAGATCTCCTAATGCAGCTTCGACATGCGGTGGCAGCGATACCGAAACTGCAAACTGCGCTGGCGACCTGCGACTCTGCACTTCTCGCAGGTATCCTAACAGTCAGTGCCAACTAGAACCACTTCTCCCCTGACCTGAGCAGAAAATTACGCATGAGAGCTTGGCAGCGATTGAAGAAACAATCAAGAGTAGGTCAACCAATTGCCTAGGATAGAAACAGCTGAAGACATGTAGCACGACTGAGCGATGATGCGCACTCGAAGTCTGTCAGCAAGAATCAGATGTCAAGGTACAAGAAGGCATATGCCGTCCAAGCCAACTGCAGTAATCTGCTCGATATCGCAAGATTCACCTACAAGGAGAACGTCGGAGATATTCACGAATGTACGTCAGGAGCTGCAGTGCAGAGTCCAAGCTGATCTCAATCACTGATTACAGATGCGGAGGAGCTCGGGGGTGCAGATCCTCCCTGCGATCAAGGATGAGCTCAGCTGACCCAGTAGCTAGCTTCCTCCGGGTTGACGATCGCCGTGCAGTATTTCCCTGAAGGTTTTAGCCTCAAAGCAGATCGAGAGGGTTTCATGGAGAACAAGCTGGCGAGAGAAGCCCAAAATGTGATCAGCAAAAAGGACCAGTGCGTAACTACAGATCCGCCAGAAGATGGTCTGACGCAATCGTTCGGCTCTAGAGTCCAGTTTTCGACAGCCGAACTGGTCAGCCATTCTCCCCGCAGAGCTGTATCAGGCTGATCGGCTGCGGATCGAAGAAAAGGCGAAATGCGCGAATGAACGAAGCTCTCGAAGAGATCTTCAGACTCAGTAACGATGTTGTTCTGCAACTGACTCGAGACGTCATTGAACACATCAGTGAGCTGCTCATATATGCACAATGTTTTCAAACAGCTCACGTTTTTCCCAGGGGGATTGTACGATTGTGCTGAAGGTGTAAGTCATGGAAGGCCGGACAAGCCTGATGGTGATAGTTGGCGATGCTGGACGTCCTCTGCAGTTTCGCTCTCGTCTCCAAAAGTAGGTCCACTTTTCGCGCTTCTGAAATATGCACTGACATATCCTTGCAGGTCGACCGTCTTGTATGCCTTGTCTTCATAGGATTGGCTATGAATTGACCGTGATCCCTAGGTCGACCAGCATTCGGAAATGGAATCGCGGTCAGTACAATATTTGTCTCGTCCTTGGGCCCAACAATCTGACTCATTTCGAAACAGATCAGGAAGGGCAGACATCCGCTTCTAGACAATACGCTTGCGTCAGGTGCTTGTATACCAAACGACACGTCAGTCGCTCTTTGTGCGTTTGATGTAGCTTATACAGTCGACAGGTTCTCGATAGACGGCACCTCGAACTTTCAGCTCGTCAGGGGACCCAAGTGAGCAATTTTGGAAGCGCCAAGCATGGCGGATAAATTTACGTCCTGCGATAGTATGGCGGGAAAGAGTACCTATCTACGACAGATCGGGCTTCTGGCCGTGCAAGCCATGATTGGGTGTTTGTATGTGGTCCCTTGTTTTTTGGTCAGCTACTCAAACTTCCCCGTCAGCGTCCCTGCAGAGTACGCCAGTTTCAAGATCCACGACTGCCTGGTCACTAGACTATCCAATGATGGTGAGCTTCCGTCTCGGTGAATGATCGCTTAGTCTGCATAGACGACATGGAGAAATCGTTGTCGACGTTTGCGGCAGAAATGGCAACGTCTGCTATGATTTTAGGTATGTATTACTAGGGTGGACCCTACTGAGACGTGCAGGACTGGCAACTTCGAACTCGCTTGTCCTTATCGATGAAGTGAGCGATACTCGAAGAAGGAACGGACTACGGTAATGACTATCACAGCTCGGCCGAGGGACAGCGCCTCTGGAAGGTGTTGGGATTGCCCATGCAATTGCAGAAGCATTGATCAAGACCAGAGTCGGTGTATTCACTCCCGGGATCAGGATATTGATCACTTCTCAGGCCTTCGTATTCTTCGCCACTCACTTTGGCGATCTGTCGACTACCCTATCGTGTCATCCCGGTGTTCAGAAGTGAGTTAGAAGGAAAAGTGGAGGCTTCTGCTGACTCTGAAACAGTCTGCATCTGTCTGTAAAGGCAGGTTCGGGCTTGACCTTCACTTTCCCGCCCATACGCTTATTGTTGAGCAGGACGCAAGAAGATCCGAGGATCCCAACGAGTTTGGAACCAAGTTCAATTATAGAGTAGTAGAGGGCGAGTGCAACCTCAATCACTACGGTAAGTGGTGCACAGCATCCTACCTACTGGATACGGACAAATAAGGTCAGGTATCGAGCTAGCAAAACTCGCTGTCCTTCCCTCAAGTGTCATGGAAACTGCCATGAAAGTCTCCAATCGATTGCAAGAGCTGGAGCAAGAAGGTAGATTTCTTTTTCGATTTCGACAGGTTCCGACTTTCATCCGCGCCCAATAGGTCGAACCACCTCGTCGGCTGTGATTATTGCAGCTCGACGAAGGGCGATAATAGAGGTATGTTCCTGGATCGAATGCCAGATTGATCTTTTATCCGGCGCTCAGCTGCCTCGAAAACTGCGACAGATGGCGGAGACTTCAAGATTGCAAGATGCTGAGATGGTGCATGAACTAAGAAAGATCAAGACGGATCTTGTCATCACGCTGTCGAAAGCGCGAGACGCCGAAGATGCCGCCAGAATCAAGAACGAGGAAGGACGCTGACCGTATTGATGAACGACCAAGGAGATGTACGAGATAATGAGTTGCGCTGTAGCTTAGTCATGATATTCGTGTAGACCGGTCCTTTCGATACTTATGCATTGTGAATAACTGTATTGTATACATCCCATATCTCTACAAAGTCTACCCCGAGATATCATTGCCTCTGCGCCAAGATTGTGTCCCAATCCACCTTCTTGCCCGGCCAGCCTTGGCCGCCGTCTGCTATCAGCGCTCGTTCCTGCACGACTCTGAGCTCCCGCATCCTCATCCTCTTTGCCTTGCGCTTTGGATCTGTCGGGTTGAGGGGAGCCTGTGCATCCAGTTCCGCGTCGGAAGGTATGACGGAGGATACGAGTGGAGAGGAAGGATGGTGAAGCGGTCGCGGAGTGGCGGCACCAGAGACGCTCGACTCGGCCAGAGTGTAGAGATGGGTCTTGAGCAGGATCTGCTGGACAGTCAACAGGGCCTTTGAGACGGCGTGCGGAAGGTCCGGGAGCTGATCTCGCTCTTCGGTCTCGTTCTCGGGACGCTGGAAATGCGCGAGCACCATGGCGGAAAACAGGTCGCCGACACCGGAAAAGTAACCGCGGATGGTGGGGAGCGCAAAGGCGTAGGTCTCCATGGCTTGCGTGGTGGGGAGGAGGGTGCTGGCGAAACAGACGAGGACTTCGTCTTCGGGCGCGCCGACGCCGACGGCATCGTACCATGGTGGATGGACCGAGGGGAGGAGGGAGGAGTAGGA